>CAUZXH010000169.1:0-16790 GCA_963584085.1 Pyrausta aurata
GGTTTGACGTTATAAATATAAATTTATTAGATACTAGTACGATTTTTTGCCGGGAACTCGATTTCGCTCGAGTGACGTTACATATCGAATGAAAATATCGATATTGAGTAGTGAAGTACACGATAAAAATATTTTATTGATATTATTTACATAAAATGTTTTAATATATTGACGAAAATTATGTAAAGTTGAAAGGTTGTAATTTTTATTTTAATGTTATACGTCGACTGTTTTTAAATGATCAAAATTAATATTCATTATCGTCACAATGCATGAAGATGATATTTTTTAATTATAGTGGATTGTGACAACCTCAAAATAAAATTAAAAACATATTTTAATATTATAACACACAAAAAAGAATCACTGTTTGAGAAAATGCGATGCGTATTTTTTCATTCAATTGTTTAATAACATAAAATCAAAACTGAAAAGAAACTCGAAACAGATATTTATTTTTGTGCCAGAGATATTGTTTAAGTGTATTGGCAGAAATTCTGTTTATTACAAGAAAATGCTTTATTCATTAACTAATTATGATAACGAAACTTACTAATACATACCTACTTGTTACATTCCACTGTTACCGTGTTTACTTTTTTATATTTTATACATTGTCCTATATTATTTTTACCAGATTTATATTTTGAATTTTTATTAACATTTTGATCACAATACTTAGACGTAATTAATTACAAACCTTATTACAAACAATTATGAAAGTATATTATTAAATAAATATGATATTGTGATTAAGTTTTGGTGTAAGCGTGTAAGTATATAACATTAATAAGAAGGTTTTCTATATCGGAATCATTGATTGATTGTGCTCAAAATGTGCCAAATTTTAAAAGGCATTCAAAATATAGTATTAAACTAAGCAGCTTGATGTGATGTTATACGAGTATAGCAAAAGCAGTTATTCGAAATTATGCATATAGAGTTGAATAATATGTACCCTAACTCGGAATGTAAAACTCCGAAAACAATCTTTGAAACAAATTCATGGCAGCGCCTTTTATTAACATTTTATTTCTTTGAAAAAATCAATCACAATAGCTGTTTCATTCAAATATGTCTGCCTTAATTACGTACCTTGATTCTTATATTGTACCATGTAACATAAATGTAGGTTTTTGTATTCGGGGAATAGTAAAGTATTAAAAATGGTCACATTAATGGCTACAATAAATGTGTATTTACCTACTATTTTACATATTAGGATATATTGACTGCTTTACAGTCATGTTCATCACTATTTTAGGATATTTTCCAATGATGTTAATAAATAAAACATGTGTTCAGATGACAATACTATTTGTCGGTTATTTTATTAACAAAAGCAAAGTGAAAAAAAAAACAAATGCAGCATTGTCATAAATTAACAACGATGCTGGCTGGTATCGATGAACTAAAAAAATAATTGGCCAGTATGTTTTTTATTGTTTTTGTGACTTCGTGCATGCAGCCTCTGCCAACATAGGTTGATATTATGAAAACCAAAAAGGTCATCTCTTGGGGTATCATATTCTAATGTAAAATACTGTAATTGTAAGTAAATTATTATAGCTATCGACTACATTTATTTTATTACACATTTAAAAAATTATTTACCGGAATGTATGATAGATTTTAATTACAAATATCATTATTTATTTCTTGCTATGGTTTATTTTAAGGGGTGTCGTATTTCTTTATTGCAATAAATAAAATACTAATGTTCTTTACTAAATATTCTTCAGCAATAACGTTGTCCTACGAACTTGTTCTGGCAACATGTAATTTTTAACACGTATTTTTTATATTTATAAAGACTTTTTGTCTATACATTGTAACTTATGAATTAAATTTATGATTTTTATACGTAAATTATATGAATTAGTTCATTAGATTTAACTAACGAATCTTAAGTGTGAGTTTGTAATGTGCCCTTGTACCTGCATATACCTATACAAATCTCAAATATATTGTTAGGGGCATTTTATACCTGGGTATATGAAATATTACAAACATCTTTACAATGAATGCAAGATAGGTACCTACACGAACTTACACTTGAATACATTAATTACCTGAATGCAGCAATTTTAACCATTATTATAATAGACTTTGTACAGTTGAGATCATATTAATAAGACACAACTGCATTGTAATGAGCAATCAAGAATTTACACGCACTAACTGCTTGTGTATTTGCTCGATTCTCTCAGATTGTAGCATTTATAAGCATAAGACTTCCTTTTTGAAACCAAGATATCTAGCCTTTGATTAAAGTAAAATAGCGGAAGATACGGCATGCCATACTAATTGTCAGCTAAAAAATGGCACTACTCACAACTACATACAAGATGACCGACAGAGACAAACCCATTTCATACGACGGTAGTGCGAGCGAAACAAACGCGCGCTTTGAGATGTCTCTTGAATGCAATTAGGCGACGGGGGCCTGATTTTAGCGGTCCACGTTCGAATGGTGCGTCACCTATCTTCCGCTATTTTACTTTAATCAAAGTATCTAGCATGACTTTGTCACGTGTATTATAAAAACCACTTGTAAACTCCCATCTTATTTATCGTTTCACTGTTGCTTTGGCTAACTAAAAGTAAAATTTGTGATATAAAATAAGTGATTAAATGAATTTAGTTAATAAATGAGCTCATTATCCTATTTTTGTTTGTTTTATTCGTGACGTTTATTATCTTCTGACGTTTTATATCAAATATTTGCCTTCGGCCAGTAATAATAAGTCCACTTTTGCAAGCGTTTTAGTTAGTAACTGCCCCATACAGGCAGTAATTTACTTTACGGCAGTGTGACGTCAAATATTAGCTCAAGTGTAAACGGTTTCATCGTATCGCGTGTCTCTCTCAATCGGTAAACAAACGTAAAATTAAGTTTCTCGAATATATTGTAGTGGATTAATTATGGTATAGCCATAAGTCTACATTACTCTTTGGCAAGAATACATGTTGGCCCCTGATACAATTTAACTACTTAGTTTTAGTATTAAAATACACCATGCATAAAATCGTTAAAGTGATCTTCTTCAGCATATTATTAACGCAGGTATGTGTCACTAGCATTTTTAAATATTTAACGTTCTTAATATCTCATAAAGTTAAAAATACATTTCGTAATTGGAAATTGTTGCGGAGCATTAATATTAAATTTATTTTGTTTCAGACAACCGCGTCGTTTTTCGATGAATTTAGTGGAGCAATGTCATCTGTTGAAAACAGCTTTGGGAAGCTTTTGAGTGATGTTGTAACCGACGTTGAAGAAACTATAGGGTGCACTATTCTGGCGGTGAAGAAAGTGTTAGCTTTAGGGGGAATTTACGATGAATCGTCAGATTATGATGCAAGGTGCGGAGGTATGAATTACATAAAACCTACCGAAAACTACCAAGACCCACTGTTTTCGCAGCCGACACCTCGAAGCGAGCCTGAACGACCTCTATCTGAGCGTATATCTGATGAAATAGAAGAATCTGTCAGTAAAGTCCACTCCACAATGTTCAACCTTGTAGATGATAACGGTGCATACAAAAATATAGTACAAGCAAAAGCTAATATTGTAATTGCAAGAGACCGAATGTCTGAAATAAGTGATTTGATCCGTCGCGAACTAAGTAGCATATCTGACGAAGTTAAAAGTGAACTCGGGAAAGTAGAATCAAATTCCGACCACCCAGATACGGAAGCCATTTGGCATGATATAAAATCACTACATAAAGTCGAATTGAATCACAGAAATACTCCTGAAGCTATAGAAATACATCACATACTAAATGAAATAGTGAGTCTTTTGCACGGAGATGATTTAAGTAATAAAATTCCAACTTCAAACAGCGAAGATGCAACTGAAACTGGTTCAAATGACGCCTTTTTAGAAATTGAAAGCCAGTTTGAGAACATGGGCCTAAAACATGATGAAAAAAGGGGCACGTTTGATACAAATGCAAACAGCGATGATATGCAAAAACCTGATGATTTTACTCCGACCTTTCAAAGTGAAGGGAATAAAATCATGGATGAAACTAGTAGGACATTCCGGTTTGCGGATGGATCTTCCCAACAATATGAGAACGTAGCCCCAACGACTTCCGAGAAGCCTGTTAGTGCAGAAAAATATATTGAAAATCCAGACGAAAATCAAGATTACAGCTCGTTTTTTCAATTGGCGCCTAAGGACAGCCCTGCTCGAAAAGAAGCTGTCCAAGAGGCGAAAAGTCTGATTGAAAAGAGCAAAGAAAATGACGCAATCCTAGACGACTATTTCAAAAAAACCGCGAATATTGGCTCTAGTGTCTTCGACGACCCTGCTTTGCTGGAATTTGCCAAATAGTGCAATACATAGTTCTGAAATTGTAATCATATGTTAAAGAAAGATTCTAAAAATTATGAAATGTCTTATGTGTCGTAATTTATTTTTAATAATTTAAGTTAGTATACAAATATGCCTAGAAAACCATGACAATTGCCAACTTAAATATTAAGATAAGATCAAATAAATAATATATTATGTTTGTCGACTTTCAATGTTTAACAGTGCGATTATCCACTCACTTAGTTGCTTTAGTAAAGTAGCTGATCGGGAATCGATAATATAGTTAAGCTATATTTGCGATAAAGCCTATCAAAATCGGCATTCGATCCAATACTTCGGAAACTGGAGGTCTACTACGAAAAACGATAATCGTATTGACGGATCCGAAACATTTCTAGTATGGAATGCTTACTACGAAATGCTTCGGATCCGCAAAACGATTATCGTATTGACGGATTTCGTTTTTCATAGTAGGCCTTCTGAAACGGAAACTGGCAATCAATTCATGTGATGATTAAAAAATAAAACAATGTTTCTATGTATAACGGTTTTATTAACAATATAAATAGGTAATTACAAACTTATTTCTCTACAATTGAGCTGCGCTACTCTACCGCGAGCAGTCCAATGTGCTTAGTACTTAGTTACCTAGATTTTATTCTTTATATTTATTAGGGTTACTATGCACCAGTACGTTCCCTAGGTACGTTCATAGATTCCATAGTGGCTCCTCATCCTCAGGATATTAACATCTTCTCCCTTATTACAAAAAAGGCTAGGTTTAAACTGGGACTAAATATTAACCGACCAATTTCCGATGGCATTTAAATTTGTACCCTTTTTGTTTGTAATTTTTTAATTTTAGGGTCATTGGTTTTGGTTGTAACCTGGTGCTTTTTTTGTAATACGAGGGTTAAAGTTTTGCATTAAAAGCCTTTAAAATGTTTATATTCGTTATTTATTTTTGTACAAACATTTTTTATATTTCATTTATTAATGTTTATTTAATTCATATTAAATACATTCGCTTCATTGTCAATTCCTGTCTGTAGTTTGGCACATTTTCCGTGCCTTTGAAAATATTATTTACATAAATAATTTAATATTATATTTAACAATAAAATTCATAAAAGAACAAAATATACTAAGTAATATATTTAATTTAAAATTGTATGAAATTAAACCATATTTACACACTATTAAAATAATCCAACAACAAAATATTTATTAAATACTCGATTGGCAATCCAGTGGCGAAATAGATACCCATTCGTAAAATTGAGCAATCATCACAAAATCGTAAATCGTTTTGTTGTACTTATTATCATAAGGATAATTCTTTACATTTGGATTGTAAATGTTCTGTAGATAAGTATATATATTATTTCTTTTAACAAAATTATTTGAAGCCAACGATATCTCAAACTGCTTTGTAAATTCCTAAATGTCGGCATTACATTGGTTTCGATTGTTGTTACTCTCCTTATTAATAATAAAATCGATATAACTTTATATTAGTGTACATGTTCTATTCTACGACAAACATAATTAAGTAAGAATTGCTTAGAAGAGTGAGGACTTTATCTAAGGACAGACGACGACGACGATGATGTTCAAAATATGTAGGACCTTAAAGCTAGTGCCTATCTTAAGATTAATTCAGATTTCGATGCCTACTTAAGCACTAACACCGATATGGTAGGTACCACAAACAAAACAGTTTTTATGCGATCTTATTAGTTTAAGCGAGGTGCACATAGGAGATTACGTATATTTTATGATGGAACTTATGTATCGATGATGCTATGATTACTACGACAATATTAGCTAAATTGTTGTTGAACACAGACAATGTTAATTTGGTGGTGTTTCGTTCATTCTCTTAATCTAGACTAGAACATCTAGATATCGTATATTTATTCTTATTTTAAGAGTTATCTTTATGTGATGACATTTCGATTGATTTTAAACAGTCAATTTTGGTCGACTTTTATTAATCCGAATACTAAAATGAAGAAAAAAGTTTGGAGGATTCAACCAAAAAGGAAAATTTTAATCATGTTGATTGCTATGATTTATTGTCACAATTAGATGTTGGAATGTTGTTAGGAACGTTTCGAGATAGTAGAGATTGGCATAACGGTGGGACGTGGGTGGAAATGATTTCAACATGATATTAAAACTAACATTTGGTGCAAGAGATAAGAAGAGATATGAGAAATAGTTCTTAATTTAGATTAGAGTATATTCGTATTATTATAGTACGTGTCGTGGAATAGAACACGTGCCGGGCGGGACGGGTGTGCGTTGGGTCATAGGTCATGCGACGGTCACCTTCATTTCTATCGGTCTGAATTAGTAGTACATACAAAAATAATAAAAAATAACCTCTGAATATATTTCCGTCTAGAAAATATTTATACAATATAAATTATTTTTATTTTTTATGTAAATACTTACTTATTTGTAACGTAAAATTGTCATAAACAATCCAGAACAAAATGTATCAATTATGCAGGTAACCGTTGCATTTATTGAAATACCATAAGACTAGTTTTTACTTGAGGATGTGCCGAGTGTGATCTCTGCCTTAACCGCAGGCTTGCCGCTAGCTTCCGACGCAGGAAATTAACTCATGCATTTAAGCTGGCTCGGTATCGATATCTTGCCGGTAAATCTATTCCAAGAACTCGTAAGCCGTTCTCAGGAACGCGGTGACAAACGATGTGTGTATGAAAAGCGTTTGATTATTATCTGAGAAACAAAAGCAGTTCACCTAACTTTCATTAATAATTGACGAAAGTGTTAACGGTCTCAGATTAAGTTACAAACATCATAATAAACCAAGTACCAGGTTTGTGATACGAACTGTAAACCGCCTTCGGTATATCTATAGGACTATAAAAATTATCTTGTCCCCAGTTTACAGCGAATCACTGGCTTTGATTACAATGTATAGAATTTAACCAACTCTAAAGTTATTCAGGATTTAAGACCAGGCGTTCTATATTTGAAAATGTGAGCACAAGATCGCAATCGTCACATCATTATTTCGGTATGGCATTACACTGGCGGCGGACACCGCACTAGCGACGAGGTGGCGTACTGGTTGAAATGCTTGTCAATCGGCACGCGGTCATCGTACAGCGTCGGCGCCTGCAGAATGATTCCAGCAGTGCCCACCAGAACAGCCAACGTGAATATCCACAAGAATAACCGGTCGAGCACCATCGCCACGTATTTCCAATCTTCTTTCACCTGCCGAGCAATTGGTGGAAATTAGTTAAAGCTTGAACGCTGTGCTCAACTACGCTTTGGTTGTTCACGTCTTGATTTGAAATAAAGCCTGAAATCATAGCTGATGGAGGAACCAAATACTACGAAAACCACTGAGAAAAGCCACAATGTCAATTCCTTTTCCGAGAACGACAAAGTAATGACGAGAATTTAAAGCCATATCTTAATAGGGAATTAAAGATAAGACAGGATCATAAAGTCAAAAAGTAAATAAAAAGCCCCTCTGCCCGGACGGTAATGGCAATTGTTATTGTCGCTCGTTATTTTCTACTTCCCCGTTATGGCTATTTACTGTTTACGATACAAAGCTCTTGAGCAGCAACGTGTTTTATTCCAACCATTACAATAGCTATCACAATATATTGTCATTATTGGGAATGATTTTACGTCATTTACTATGAATAAATATTGAGAACAATTGACACAACAGGCACAGTCGTACAGTTAATTTTAATTGAATTTTTTTCTGTGTCAAACAATAAAACAATTGGTTCTTAAGTGTGTTTGTTTGGAGTAAAAATATTAGCAGCAATAAACAAGTTGAACCAATATTTCCCCCGGATCTCATTGTCAACGCTTTGCATATTAAAATCCAACGTATCACGTGGATTATTAAAAGTCAAATGCATTACTACGTGACAGAACAGCATTGCCAAAATTAACTGACGACATTAGCGCTCCTGACTATTACGCCGGCCGTAGCGGGTTGGAATCCCGCAAGGGGCAAATGTTTGTGTGATGAGCACGAACATTTGTACCTAAGTCATGGATGTAATATGTATTTTAGTATTTATGGGAGACGCCCCCGTCATAATCGTTGTCTGGTACTTCGTAACACAAGGAAGAAAATTCCTTTCCACGAAACCAGACAATTGGTGTGTTGTCTGGCGCATATTTATTATTTATTAACTTGTTTGAGAAGCAGGCATCTGTTTTTGAAAACGTATCAAAGTGTGTACTTGTGATTGAGTCTTAACTTGGTCAAAAGAATTTACACTACGTACCTTTGTGGAGTCTTCCAACATCCTCGTATGTTCTGCGATGAACCTGACGCAGAAGCAGGTCTTGTGGACCTCTGGGGGGCATGCAGAATGGCTGAAACCAGGTGGGGGGTCTGGCACAGGGCTTAGCGTGTCCTCGTCCGGGCCCGCGAGCCCTGCGCCGCCGCCTTCCGTGGAGCCGTGCACCACGCAGCTGCCTCCGAACCGATTGCTGTCCCCCATACTGTTTGGTAATATGGATAATGTTATTGATTAAATTATTATTAAAGCTAGCTTCATCTTAGAATATCAACCGGTAGGACAATATTTCTAGGTATTCAATTCATTCTGTATGTTTGTGATATTCTTGAAATTTGATAATATTTAATTTAAAGTTCTAAACACACAGTATCTATGCTAAGTTTCGTATGTTTGTCCACGGATTTCTCAAAAACGGAAAGTAATATCGAGATGATTCTTTTTTAGATTAGTCAGGTATACTTTTAAATTACTAAGGGAGATATAGGTTAAAAACAAAAAAAGTTGCGTTACGTACCAACAGTCAGTCAACAACAGCATTAATTTTCGTTCACCGTTTTTATGTGAATAAAGTGCAAGTATGAAGTTATAACAAGACATCAGTTGTTCGAGAAAAACCTCGTCTACTTATTGTTATGAAACATATTATGAATTGTAAGTAGGTACCAAAATAGAATACTTCTGTCTCGGCTGATCAAACATTGTACGTAAGTAACGTAAGAAGTTTACCATAGCCAGGCACTAATACATACAGTTTCATTACAAAATACGTGCCGTCTCGTAATACGGAGGAAGAGGGAGGAGACAGATTTGCCGCCTGACGTTATTTCTGTGTTAAAGTACCTACTGGTACAAAAACCAAGAAAATGTTGTAAAATTACCATACTTTACTCTTTGTGTAAAATGGGCAGGAGAGCGCTCTGATGTGTATTGGTTGGACTGCGGTGTGTGAGACAGGGGGATATGTCCTCACCGAGGCTTTTCAACCTGTACATCAACAAGCTGGTCGGTGAGCTCAGCAGCGCCAACATCGTGTGTAACATAGGTGGGATGTGCGTAAATAACATCAGTTACGCGGATGATATGGTGCTGCTGGCCCCATTGTAACGGAACGTTACGACTTCCTATATCTACTTACAAACTAGAATCAATTATAATTGTTTTATTTACAAACCTAAACCTATAATCACAAATATATTTTCAGTTAACGAATAATACTATTTAAAAAATAAAATACCATATTTATGATTACTACGCGCATAAACAATGACCGTTAAAATTGAACGAAAGAACCGTTACGATGCGCGTAGGCAGCTGCTACCTATACATGACGTTCCTCATATCCAGCCCGGCAGTCATACTCTTACTAATCTGTGCCGGCAGTCCGAGCAAAGCTATCTCAGCGCAAGGACGTATCGCTCTGTCGCGGAAAAGTAGGTCACGGACGCCTACGTGTCCTGATTTCATCTACTTAATCTATTATATATTGTTTTCTACGGTTAAAAGTTGAAGTAATCGTCTTGTGGTGTTACCCCGATATCGGGTGAGTGTTGCAAACCTGAGTTAGTTTTAGTTTTTAGTGTTTTATAGTGCCTACATAATCAAAGTTAATGCATGCGTAAGTACTACGTTTCGTGATTGAAACGTGAATGCTTTCAACCTGGTCATTGATCATCATTTATAATTTTCGTTGTCGTGCGCATCTCAAGATGGCGTACTGACATGACCTTTGTATGACCTTAACGGTATCCTCATCTGATCTACGATATAGTTGTATCTATTTAGTTTTTAAGCCCTACTTATTTTTAACCTTAGTCACAGAATATATATGCTATAATTAGGTATGTTCATCCTTCGCATAGCTTGTGGACGAGATTCTCCTTAAATATTGCACTTGCCCTTTTGAAACATCACTTCGTTTACCTATTTTGCTTAATCTTGCTTAATCGATGGTTTCCATAAATGATGATTATTATGACTGCCTCATCGTTAATCACTATTTCTTGCTCAATCTTCACTATCCGCTTCGCTCGCAAGACGATGTCGCAGTCATAATGAAAATCCGACATCTAGTAAAATGTCCAAAACCTGGATTACAGGGTTCCTACCTCCGGAAGCTACTTACCTGTAGAAGAGCTACCTGGGCAACCAACTGCAAACTCCGGATGGTCTCCGTCCTTGAATCTCCCCTTACTACAACTACCGGTGTCTACCGCTGCCGCCGTTGCTGGGCCTCACTCATGCTGACGCAAAGGATAGTGCGGTTTGAATTAACGGCCAGTAATATCTTGCTTGCGAAATCTCGATCTCACGACCCCGCTCATCTCTGCTACTTTATTAATTAAATATTGTAAGTTATCTAAAATGGTCTTTTTTATTCTACCGTCTTTATACAGATACCGTCTCAGCTAAGGGAACGGTACACCATCGATCAGTGCTATGCTATGCGTAGGCTGTTACAGATTTGTTAACGATACGTGAATGCTCATGGACTCAGATACAACGCGAGTGAGTTCATGCTTTTCATGGCTGGTAATAAAACCTACTCCAATGTACTGTTTCTGCGTGGTACTCCTCTTAATAAAGATGAACGTTTCAAGTATCTGGGTCAGTGGGTGTTGGAAGATCAGACTGATAACCGGATATTGAACGCGAACGCAGGGCGCTGTCAGTGCGTTGCAATATGCTGGCCCGAAGGTTTGCAAGATGTACGGATAAGGTCAAGGTGTCGCTGTTTAAAGCTTACTGCCAAACCTCTTACACTTGCAGCCTATGGGTAAGGTATACGCAGCGTTCTGATAGTGCAGCGCACTGAGAGTTCATTAAAATAACGAGCTGAGGGTGCTGCTTGGGCTGCCGCGATATTGCAGCGCATCCAACATGTTTTACCGAAATGCAAATATATGGATACTACGCTATTATTAGAAAGCGTTGTGCGTCGCTTTTAAGTCCACTTAGTGGGACTTGCGCATGATGACTTAACCCAGGATTACGCTAACCCTGGTTTAAATCATCACTCTGTCTCTGTCAGTTTATTTGACGTTGACAGAGACAGAAATAAGATTTAGTCCATGATTAGCGTAATCCTGGGTTAAGTCATCATGCGCAAGTGGGCCTTAGGGGCAGCCCAAACTGCATTCACAGCGCGTTAGCCAAACGGTGGGACTCACCGTTGCTACGGCACTGGATGTGCTTGCATACCCTCAAAGGTGTATAGGCGCACACCGTGTGCGTTAATTATTTATTGTTCCAATTAATTAGTATAAACTATCACTAGTTTTTAAGATTTAAAAACTGGTGAACAATTTATGGATTAAGTCCGTAATAAAAATATATTTAATTTAATTTAATACATTCAAATCTAGACCATTGCCTCCTATAATAGGAATATATTTATTTTTATTGCCAATTTAATTGTTTGCAGTTTCTATACACAATTTTACAAAATTCTTCTGCCCGTCCTAATAAACACTTCAGAACGCTGACACGTTATAACATTCATGGAAACGTTACCTACAATACCGACAATTTAATAACAGTGAGATAGATGTCTATCTGCACTCTATTCAAATATTCATGTCGCCTGTTACCGTCATATCTCATCCGTGTAGTATCAAAACGTACGAGTCATGTTTCTGCACAATTTCGTTACATACGAGTATGTAATAAGAAAATGTTACATATGTATAGAAAGATGTTCTTGGGTGAATATCCCAAGCGTAATTTTTTTGCGTCCGGGCTGAGAATCGTCATGTACTAAAAAGATACACTTTTGTAAATTTTATTCTTGAAAGTAAACTTTTGTATCTATACCAGGCCATAAATATAAATTGTATAAAATATTTCAGTTACTTGAAAAAAATTAAATTACCTCGCAAATCTAAGTTTGGTGGCTTGTCCGCAATCCGTTTTGCTGGATATTTCCCTCAGTCTAAAGAAAATTACAGGAAATTTTTCAAATTCATTTATTTTATTTACATTCGGATGAATTTTCCCATCTGCTGTTAGTGATATTATCATATTTGGTGCGTAACCTAACCCTAGAGCATGACAAGATGGTCTGTCCGCGCGAAATTAACAATTTTGGTGGCATTTATGAAAGAGACAACCTAACCCGCATAAACGAACAAAAAAAAATATTGTTCCCGACTCTCACTCCAGTCAGCCGGGCACTCACGCGCAGTGAAGAAACAGGTGCGCTATCTCGTTGCGTTTTTCCGCCAAAAATGAAAGTATTCCATTTTTTTACCTCCGGACAAAAAATCTGCAATTTTGGTGTTCCTGTTTAAATGACTTTTTAGTAATTAATTTGTTGTGGCAATGCAGTGTTTTATGAACGCATGGTGTGCTTTTAAAGTGATATAAAGTTAGGTAGAATATCCGAAACAGTTTTTATTTTACGTATTTTTTTATATAAAATTTCAATTTTGGTGGTGCAATTTTGGAGGTTTTGGTGGTAATTTGGTACACCAAAATTGCTTAACTAACACCAAAATTAGACGAGATCGAGAAGTTCTATTGGCAGTTGTACACCTCAGTTGCCAAACCCGTTGATAGCCCTGTCAGAGACCCAAGAGCTATCCTAACCCGTCACTACACCAAAGACATCCCAGACATCAGCCTCTACGAGATTAGGATGGCCCTGAAACAGCTTAAAACAACAAGGCACCTGGCCAGGACGGAATCACATCAGAGCTTCTGAATGCGGGTGGAACACGTTCAGAGACTCTTTAATTCCGTGCTGCTAGAGGGCATGATGCCTGAGGCATGGAACAGGAGTGTGGTGGTGTTGTTCTTCAAACAAGGAGACATAACCTTATTGAAGAACTATAGACCCATCTCACTCCTGATCCATGTCTACAAGCTGTTCTCAAGAGTCATCACGAATCGCCTCGCACGTAGGTTTGATGACTTCCAGCCTCCCGAACAAGCTAGATTTCGAAAAGGCTACAGTACCATAGACCACATCCATACGCTTAGGCAAATAATACAGAAGTCCGAGGATCATAATATGCCTCTACGTTTAGCGTTTGTAAACTATGAGAGGGCTTTGATTCGATCGAAACTTGGGCGGTGCTTCGGTCTCTTCAGCGGTGTCACATAGACTATAGGTATATAGAAGTGTTAAAGTGTCTGTATAACAACGCCACCATGTCGGTACGCCTTCAAGCTCCTGGAATAGGAAGGATTCGGCATCAAAGGTAATTGGCGAATACATCATACATCTCCGGTTTGTCGATGATATAGTCCGTGTGGCAAAGACGCTGGATGATCTTGGCACTATGCTCGAAGATCTTAAACGAGTATCCCAACAAGTGGGTCTTAAAATGAACATGGAAAAGACGAAAATTATGTCGAGTTCCCGTGTTGTACCCACTCCGGTATCTGTTGGGAACACAACTCTTGAAGTTGTCGATGCGTACATCTACCTTGGACAAGTGGTCTAATGAGGTAGGTCCAACTTTGAGAAAGAAGTCAATCGACGAATCCAACTCGGCTGGGCAGCGTTCGGGAAACTGCGCAAGAGCGTCTTCTCGTCTCAACTACCTCAGTGTCTGAAGATGAAAGTCTTTAACCAGTGTGTGTTACCTGTGATGACATACGGATCCGAAAAGTGGTCTCTATCTATGGTAACTATGGGCCTCATAAAGAAGCTAAAAATCACACAATGAGCGATGGAGAGGGCTATGCTCGGTGTTTCTCTACAAGATTGAATCAGAAACGAGGAGATACGTAGAAGAACTAAAGTAACGGATATAGCCCTACGAATCAGTTAGCTCAAGTGGCAGTGGGTAGGGCACATATCGCGTAGAACTGATGGCCGATGGGGCAGAAAAGTTCTAGATTGGAGACCCTTCGACCAAAAGCGCAGCGTAGGACGACCACCGACAATGGACAGACGACCTTGTAAAGATCGCAGGATCGCACTGGATGCAGACCGTTTACAACCGGTCGCTGTGGAAAGCCGTGTGGAAGGTTCAGCAGTGGACGTCCTTTGTCTGATAATGATGATGATGATGATTTCTAAAATAACGGCGGTTAATCATGGCGTTTTATTACTAAGCGCGGTTTCTCGCAACTTCATCTGGTGATTGTCTGAGGCACAGAGAGCTTAAACCATTGAACAACTTAGTTAGTTAGTTTGACTGGGGTGTTTCCGCACTTAGCCTCACGATTGGGTCGTTGTACGTATATCCCTCCTTTTTCATTCTAACCACCCCAGGCTCTCCCAGAAGGCTAGCAAACTGCCTAGATTGCTAAAGACCTCTGGGAATGTTGCCGGGAATTTGAGAAAGTTTGCCCGTTGTTCCATCACACCCATACACTCCATGAGCACATGCTGTGGTGTTTCTTCTGCCCCCATGCAACCTCTGCATAGGGGACTGTCTGTGACACCTATTGTGAATAGATGTTTGTTGAAGAGACTGTGGCCAGCTATAGTGCCTATAACCATGTGCAGTTTGTCTCTTGGTAACCGGATGAGGTTGCGGGCAAGCCTTTTCGAAGCTTCCGGAATTGAGTTCTTTGTTTGCCTGCAACCTTCACCATTTCTCCACTCTGCTTGGTGTGCTGCTTACGTGCAGAAACGTAGCCAAGTTCTTATTTGGGCCTGCGGTATGGGTAGTAATGGTTCCGGGCCATATACTGTTGTCGCCGAGCCCCTCTTGGCTAGTTCGTCGGCAGCGTCGTTGCCTAGTGAGTTACTGTGTCCTTTGATCCATTGCAAGGTTACCTCATTTGTGCTTGCTATGGATTGGAGTGCTTTATGGCACTCCAAAATAAGGACAGATTTGATGCTATTGTTTTGTAGGGCCTGGAGCACCGATGCGCTGTCCGAGACGATTTTAATGTGTTGGTCTTTTACGTCTCTGGCTGCAACCGCCTGTGCTGCTCTGGTGATGCCGATACATTCTGCTTGAGATTGTATTTAGCTTGTCAAGAGTAGTTGATATATTAATATTTAGGTCATTCGAGAAGACTCCAGCTCCTGTACCCTGTGAGGTTTTGGATTATTATCATTGAACAACTATTACTAGCTCAAGGAACTGACACCACGAATAAATATCGTGCCTCATGAATTGACGCCACTGGCCATCAACTTATACAAAAGGTTTCTTATTCGAAATTCAAATTTCAAGGAATTCGTCACAATTTTGTCGTCGTTTGTCATTTTTGCTTGACATATAGCTTCTCTTTAAGTAGTAATAACAACTCACTGGCTAAAACCTACTATAGTGTGTATAAAGCGAGGTTCTCGGTACAGTGGTAGGCACACGGCACCGGTGTCACATCATTCTCCTCAAATCTGTCGAAATGTTGCAAATGATTTTGGTGATTCCTGTGTTTGTTTTGGATGCAAATGTTAAAAATTAATCGACAAAATATGACAAATCAGGTAGGTCGATGTGATACCGTGTGTACCACTCACTAAGATACTGATTATTAACATTCAAAACCAAAAACACAGAATGTTGCATTACCGTCTCCGATGGATTTCTAATTTTGGTGCAGTTGATAAATTTTGGTGTCAGATTATCTAATTTTGGTGGCCTGTGACAATTTTGGTGGGTGATAAATTTTGGTGTTTCAAATATTTCAGAAATTATTATTATTATTTTAATTTCACTGACGTTTCATGTAACTGTAGACAACACTCTTGCTTATGATTTAACAAATTTAGCCGAAAAGTTATAAACTAAAATTACCACCAAAATTAGACAAAAAATCATGGTTGTTGAGATTTGCCCTCTTACAAATGACGCTAGTATAAACATCGCAGCGCTGCACAGCAAGAAATATTCATATCATCATTTAACAACAGAGTAAGTACCTACCCACCCTAAGTGTATCACAGAAAAGGTTTTCTCGCACAAAGCGTATGTTTTAGCCGTTTATTTTCAGTTTCAAGTGGGTGGTCGGGACCACCCAGGAAGTATTGCACAACTATTTACTTAGGTCACATAATGACCCCATGCTCGTTGCGTTGGTATTAGATAGATACTAAGGTGTAAGTGTGTAAGTACTCGTGAATTTGAAGTGTACTGTGTGTGTTTTAGTATTATGAAAGGTCACGAAGTGGTGAATAAAGAACAAACCTTAACTATTGATTTTTTATAGCAACGCATTGTTGAGTTGTATCTGCT
>CAUZXH010000170.1:0-16628 GCA_963584085.1 Pyrausta aurata
TACTTGTTGTGACGGTGTAATGCTAAAGTGCAACAAGTCTGATTTTGCATGTAAATGTAATTCATTTTTTGTTCGCGATTTCAATGACGCTACGATGACCTGCCCGCAGGTAAAGTGTGATAAGTCCGATTTTTCACAAAATATTGTTGGCACCGCAAATTATGTTTTTTCACAAAATGACGCAAAGTGTAAGCGTACATGTAACGATGCGATGCAAAAGTGCAATAAGTCTCATTTTTCACAAAATCTTGTTGGCACCGAAAATTATGTTTTTTCACAAAATGAAGCAATGTGTAAGCGTACACATAACGGTGCGATGCAAAAGTGTACTAAGTCAGATTTTTCACAAAATCTTGTTGACACCAAAAATGATGTTTTTTCTCAAAATGACACTAAGGGTAACTGCACACATAACGGTGCAATGCAAAAGTGTATAAAGTCCGATTCTGAATGTAATTGTGTAATATTTTCAAATCGTAAAATCGATGATGTTGTAACGACCTGCCCTAAAGTAAAGTGTAATAAGTCGGATTTTTCTCAAAAATCAGCTGATGTCAAAAGCAGTAATTTTACTGATGATGGGAATTTATTAAGTTATGATGATAATTATGTGCGTATTAAGGACGATGACGTCTTGTTGGCATGTAGCGTCGGCGATAGGCCCGTCAAACGTCGCGACTTACGTCCCATTTTCAAAATCGAGATTTTGGGAATGAATGGTACAGCTTTAATTGATACTGCCGCGAAACACTGTATTGCCGGTCACACGCTATATGCTCTCCTTCTACGCAAAGGCCACCCGCTCACGCCCTCGACGAGGCAAATTAAACTCGCCGATGGCCACGCACGTAAGATGAACGTTCTCACTACCACGTTGCAGGTGCGGTTGGAACACGTTATCATCACAATACCATTTCTAATTTTACCCGAGTCCGGCGACAACGAGACGTTACTCGGTATTGATTTCCTCATGGCTGCGGGTGTTGTTATTAATTTCTCCAGAGAAATATGGTATTTTAACAATAATCATCGCGTTAAACATACGCTATTTTTCGAACCAAATTCGCGTGGCACTACTTGTGCCTCCACAGACGTTCTTCGGGATGACGAGGGTACTCAACTAGAGTTAGCAGAGCGAGACGAACTCGCCCAAATCCTCGTTAGACATGCGCACATTTTTCGTCTAGGGGGAGCTCCTACGCCTTTCGCTGAGCACCGTATAGATACGGGTGAGCACCCACCTATAGCAGTGCCTCCATACCGTCTGAATCCTGCGAAGAAAGAGGTGATGAAAAATGAAATCAAAAAAATGCTGCAGGAAGATATAATTGAGGAGTGCGAGTCTGCATGGTGTGCTCCGGCGTTGATGGTACCAAAGGCTCGTGGTGGCGTCAGGTTCTGTGTTGATTACAGGCGCCTAAACGCTGTTACTAAGTCTGACACTTACCCCATGCCGCTGATTGATGAGCTGCTGCAATCAACAAAAAGGAACTGCTTCATGAGCACGCTTGACCTTCGATCAGGATACTGGCAAGTAAGCGTCCGAGAAGAAGACAGGGATAAAACAGCTTTCATATCCCCTCTTGGCATTTATCGCTTCAAGCGCATGCCTTTCGGCCTCAAGAACGCGCCTGCCACATTTCAACGGCTCATCGACCGCCTCCGCTCCTGCGCATCTTTAAAGGATGTAGTCCTATTGGCCTACTTAGATGACCTGCTGATAATATCAGAGGGATTTCAACAGCATCTCAAGGACCTCGAGGCAGTTTTCGAGCGCCTGACTGAATATAACCTCCATGTTAATAGGGAGAAGTGTGTCTTTGCAAGAGAGAAAGTAAAGTACCTTGGGCACATAATCACACAGGAAGGCGTCTCCGTCGACCATGATAAAGTCAGCGCTGTACTCGAAATGAAGGAACCGACCAATCTTAAACATATGAGAACTTTCCTTCAAACGTGCTCGTGGTTTAGGAAATTCATTCCCAACTTTTCCCAAGTGGCTGAACCACTAACACGTTTGACACGAAAGAACCAAGCATGGACTTGGGGCGCAGCTCAATCACAAGCTTTCAACGAGCTAAAGCGTTTGCTAACTTCAGCCCCCATTTTGATACAAGCTGATTTTAGTCGGCCTTTTATTCTACGAACGGATGCCAGTAATTACGCCTTAGGAGCTGTGTTACTTCAGGGGGAGGAAAAAGAGGAAAGACCAATTGAATATGCGAGTCGGCTTCTGACCTCAGCGGAACGAAACTACTCAACCACCGAGCGTGAAGCTCTGGCGGTGGTATGGGCAGTAGAGCGTTTCAGATCCTACCTCGATGGGCAACCCGTTGTTATTGGAAGTGACCACCAACCACTGCGCTGGCTGCTAACTTTAAAATCACCAACCGGTCGGCTAGTGCGATGGGCCCTAAAACTCCAGTCGTTTGATATACAATTCCAGTATACTCCGGGTAAAGCAAATGTTGTGGCCGACACACTAAGCAGGCCGATCTGCACGGGAGAAACCCGCGATCAATGCGGCATTTGCTCTGTAATAATAGATGTACCTGTGAAGAAACCGGATCTGTTGCGGCAGGAACAGCTGGCGGATCCAGAACTGGAGAAGATTGTCAAAGAGCTCGAAGCCACCGATGAAGTCGCAGCCCAGCGATGGACGGAGCGGGGATATATGATCGATCAAGGAGTATTGTACCGATATAACCCTGACTCAGACAGTGAATCACCACAACTCGTAGTCCCAGCTGGTCAACAGAAAGACATCTTGAAAGAATGTCATGACTCTGCAGTAGCAGGGCATCCTGGAATTGACAATACTTACAAAAAAGTATCACAGCTGTACTTCTTCACAGGAATGCGCAGGATAATAGCAGACTACGTGAAAGCCTGCGTTCACTGCCAAAGATATAAAGCCACCAATAACAAGCCTCCAGGCCTCCTCCAGACGCCCGTTATGAACCAACGTAACGAGGTGTTGGCCGTGGATCTATTCGGGCCACTACCGGAGGGAGAGGAAGGAGAACGGTGGATTTTGCTCGTTGAAGACACGGCCACAAGATGGGTAGAGTTATACGCGTTAAAGGATGCTACAGCCGAAGCCTGCGCACGTGTCCTTATCGAGGAATTCTTCATGCGGTTTGGGTTGCCTCGCCGTATCATATCGGACAATGGAGTTCAGTTCATCTCGGCAGTCATGCGTCAATGTATGTCAGTCCTGGGTGTGACACAGAACTTGGTGCCATTGTACCACCCGGAAGCCAACCCTGCAGAAAGGAAAAACCGCGACCTTAAGGCACAATTAGCTCGATTGGTTGAAGGAGACCATAGGACGTGGCCCAAGAATTTGCCAGTAATCAGATTTGCCCTGAATAGTGCCGTGTGCCGTACAACAGGAACGACACCGGCTTACCTGACATTCGGAAGGGAGTTGCGGTCACCTTCGGAAGCAACACATGACCAACGTGCTATACTTGACAAAAATAACTTTGTTCCACAGATTACACACTATTTAAGGCGATTCCTTAACTCTTTATCGGCAGTCAGAGAACGAGTCGAAAAGCAACAAGATAAGGCTAAAGAATACGCCGATCAGTCACGTCGTCAGGTTGACTTTCAGGTGGGCGATAAAGTGCTGCTAAAATCGCACCTGTTGAGCAAAGGTTCAAAGGCACTCACTTCAAAGTTCATGCCGAGACGCGATGGTCCTTACGTCATCGCCAAGAAGGTAAGCCCTACGACGTACAACCTTGCGCGTATGGAGCTGCCTCATGAGATTATAGGGAAGTACCATGTTCAAGATTTGACTCGGTTCATTGGTAACGATGATACTCCGCCTGAACCTGTTAACCCCGTCAAGAAACGCGGACGACCGAAGAAGGTTGATGAGCAGCTAGTCCAGGAACGAGGGCGTACACCTGAACTAGAGGGGGAGTATATAGCAAACCGTATTACCCGGGTCTTGCCCAAGAGGGTCTCTCGCGGACGCATGCCGGCGAGATTGCTTGCCAGTGTGAGTGCGGTGCCAATGTAGTACGCTGTATAGCACGGCACCCCCTCACCTCTCGCGCCTTTTGTAACGGTCGCCGGCGCGTGCCTCGCACGACGCACCGCCCCGCCCGCCAGTCGAGTTCGAGCCGCGATCATAGTGACACTCACGCTCACACCGCAAGCGACCTTGCCCCTGTCTTTCGTGCCAATCTATCTTATATACACCTAGTGACTATTGTTAACCTAATCCACAGCTTGCTTAGTAAAGTAAAGTCCTGAACACACCCCTGAGTTCTCATTTTCTGCCTGCCGGCAGTGGCGCACCCCTTTCCAGTGATCTCTATCTGGCACCCACGCCTATAAGACCTAATTTTTCAGGTTATAGAAAATTTACAGTTTTCAGACACTGACGAGATGATAGAATCTATAAGTATATCATGATGTTTGCTTTTTCAGGATGGCCAAATGATCTTAGAGAAAAAAGGAAAGGATGCTGGCGTGTTTCACTATTTCCAGCCGCACGAATATTGTTTAGATTACCTGAAGACTGCCAATGGAACAAACATCTTTGTACTATTCAAATATAAAGATGCTGCCTACAAAGGGAACCAAGTCTTTTTAAAATGGGGTAAGTCGTTAGGCGAAGCACGGACGACTCAACGATGGACGTCTCTTGCTCCGCCAAGGCTACAACATCTCTTGAGGATGTCTTAGTGGCGAAAGACGCCCAGGTTTTTTGCACGTTGGTGTTTGGTACTAATAATTGCATTGGCTGTGCAGCATGCGTATTGGGGATGGAGGGTGGTGCATCCTGCATTTCCCTGAACGCAGTGACGGTTAGTGCTGTAGGTGCCTGCGCCGGCGTCACTTTGCGGAAAATTAAAGCAAAATAATTTTATGAAATTCAACATAATAATGGATTTCCGCAAAGTAACGCATAATTCCATTAATAAATTAGGCATATGCCTACATTGACATACGTCAACGAAAACACTTACTGACTGTACACTGTACACAATGGTCCCCGTAAACATTGCTTCGCCTCAGAAGGCCTACTACGGAAAACGATATCCGTCGATACGATACTTGTTTTGCGGATTCAAAGCATTTTGTAGTAACGATTCCATACTAAAAATGTTTCGGCTCCGAAAAACCATAATCGTATTGACGGATTTCGTTTTTCGTAGTAAACCTCCTGGCTCCGTCCCGTTCCGCCCCCGTAATTTCAACACTATTATCCTATTTGACTAATCTATTATACTGACTGAGTGAAGCTCATGTAAATTGGTCTATCTGTCTTATTTTTTCTTTTTTTCTTTCCTCAACAAAAAAAGAATTAGCGAATTCGATCCAGCTGTTTACGCGTGATGGCGTGACCAAGGGAAATAAGTACTAATTTTTATATGTATATAGAAAAAAAAGATTAGCTTCGCTAATTTCATCTTGTATGTTATATTGCGTAGAACAAACATGCCGAACAAAATTGTCAAAATTTGTTCTACGTTATGCGTCAAAGAATGATAGCTTATGACGAGAAGTTTCCTCGTACCTATGTGGCGTTCTTATCAAGCTTAATGTTTGATAGAGTCAGATTGTCATCGTGTGTTTAAATACTTCAATATCACAAGATACATAATCAGTCGCCCTGTATGGCCATCGCTTTGGCCATCTCAATCATCATCTATCGAGGCACCGACTCCAAAAATAAATTGTTTGCCTAAAATGGAGACCTTTCCAAACGTCAAGAGATTAACATTTTTAAGTGCATTTTGGTTTTGAAGTCGGTTTTAACTTTTTTTTGTTACAGTTAATCTCTGTTAATTTCATTTCGCTGCACCCATTGCCATCTCTCTGCATGACGACTGGCCGAGAACGATTTTAGCATTAAAGTCCACCTTTGTACACTATGATTTTTGCAATAGTCTTTAAATAAAATTAAATAAATTAATACGGATAGCTCAAAATGCGGTGGTTTTTATAATTTCATTTTGTAACCTGGCTAAATTACTTCCAGGTCTGCCGATCTCCAGTGTATTTCTGTTCCTCGTGCTGGTGGTGTACAGCCTTCTGCCGGAGCTTAGAAACCTGGGAGGGCTGATCCTCATGGCTTACGTAGCCAGCCTCATGTTTGCTTTCGTATTTCTGTTCTGCATACAAATTGACCGCTATGAAGCCAAAGTTTGCTTGTTATTAAGTGAGTATTCTTGATAAACTTATACTATGTGAAAAATACCTAGTGTGTTATGAAATGAATACACAATCAATACCTGTAAAAACAGTAAAGTAAAGTAAAGTTAGCCTGTAAGCATCCCACTGCTGGGCAAAGGCCTTACCTCAAGAATGAGGTAGTATGAGCCATACTCCACCACGCGGGCTTAGTGCGGATTGGCGGAGGGATGTTTGCAAGGCAAGCAACCAGCCGTAAAAACAGTATTCCACTACTATTCAAATCACAGAATCGGAATCCTTTTGGTGTTGTATGTGTCTAGCAAGCAAACAAGCCATATTTTTTTAATACTTACTCAAAAAGAAAATTACTGAGTATTTTACTTAGGTAATTAATCAAGTAAGTATTTCTTGTTTCCAGCTTCTTTGACGTATTTCTTCTTTCTGGCCAGTTTCGGTTGGCTAAACGTCATGTCACTGGACATATGGTGGACCTTCAGGTAATGATACCAAATATGTAATAATAATTTGATATTAATTTTATTGAGTAATAATAACTAAAATAAAGGAGGTAACATAGTCGCACTTGGCTTGGTCTCAAGAGCAAACCCACTAAATAAAAAGAGCACTGTCTACATTGAATTTAATTATGTCAAAATCAGTTTGAGTTATTGTACTTACGTGCACTTTTATTATGCAAACAACTAACTCTGCCGTGTCACACACAACTCTGCTAACTTGAAATAATCGAGTTACGGCTAACCAGTGCTAAAGTGTTTTAAATTTAATCCTTTACATCATACAAAAACAAGTAAATAAAAATAGTAGTTAGTTACTGAGAAAATACAATTTACGAAGTCGTTCAACTCAAAATTTTAGCTTTTTAATCACGCCAAACTCTTTCATCTCAAGTTAAAATATATAGGCAAGTTCACTTGCAGCATTTGCCATGTAATCATATCTGTTTACTAAAGTTAAAAGGGTAGTATTTGGAGTAAAACCAGGATAGATGCCCCACTTTTTGAAATATCTCTCTAATTTTAAAAATAACAATATCATATCAATAATTGTTATGAATTAAGTTAGTGTAATTCTTCATGTTAAACTGTCATATTTTTAGATCTACAAATTACAGATTTTGCAAATTTTAGATTTTTGTAGAACTCCTTTTTTGGGAATAGATGCCTACCAGTATGGATAGTTGCCCCACCATAAAAATACTAACAAGGATAAATGCCTTTGGCGCAGTACGTACTGTATAAATAAAAAACTCAACCAAACTTTTATGAGATTTTGAGGACAAGAGGTGTTTTAGCAGTAGGAGGCTATTCCTAAAACAGAAATACTTTCCAATAAACATGAGCCTAATAATAAGCAGCATTTTGCAGTTTTTAAAGTCTTTTATATGTCATCGTAAGCATTATAATCCTACATAATTTGAGATCAAATACAATAACCATAATAAAATATCCCCATAATATTTCTGTCCATTTCCTGTCTTTTGTATTTTCGTGCTACAATCAGTCAATAGACCTATCTACAACATACCCAAGGAAACTTCTATGTTTTTGCTAAGATTTTTCATGTAAGTATTTGTTTTCTTCTAACTCATACAACATAGTTAACATTTAGCTTCTGAATATTTATCGAAAAAGCCTGATACTAATCTCTTTTAACTTGAGTTAAGATAGGCCGCGTGACCACGTTTGTATGAAAGAGTGGCTATACCTATCTCTTCTTATGCACATAACTACACTAATTATAAAATTAAATGAAAAATCATTGATGCCCCTTATTCTATACTTATTTTCTAATCATACTAAAAACAAAAAAGTTAATTTTTTCATTTAATTTAGAAGATATATGTATAAGTTTGTCCAAAACTTTAAGAACGATTTACTCAAAATGACGTTTTTCAAGATAGAAGAGATGTGCCTGACACGGCAGAACTGCCTCGGTGGCGCAGCGGTTAGAGGGTCGGATTTTAAAGGGACGGCTGCGCCAGAGGTCCTGGGTTCGATTCCCGGGTCGGGCCAAAAAATATGTACCTGAGTTTTCTGTTTAGAAATTCTCAGGGAAGCCCGGAGTTTGGAAGTTGGCGGTGTTTTACCCCCGTGTCTCGGAAAGCACGTAAAGCCGTTGGTCCTGCGCCAGATCTCTCTCCGGTCGTGTCAGATTGCTGTCCCATCAGGCCATCAGGCCAGGTATCCCATGAGAGTGAAAGGAATAGAGAGTGCATCTGTGTTTGCGCACACACTTGTGCACTATAATATGTCCCGCGCAGTCGGTTGGTCCTTGTGACTGGCCACCGTAGTCGAAATCGGCTAGGGGGACTATTATATATTGTGCAAAGTCCTACTAAATTACGGGTAAATTATATAGGTACATACGTTGGTTACATACATTAATATCAAAGACTGTAACTCTTAAGATGACATTATTATTTGGCTTCCATATGTTTCTTCTTTGATTTCTTTTTAGAATCATTCGTGGTAGTACCAATTTTTTCCACTTAGTTATATTTACTGGTCTAGCTTGGAGACAAGAGCGAACCCATTTCAATTAAATAAATAAAAATATGTACGGTCAAGGCTTAGTCACCTTTCGAACAAAATCAAATTTCTTCATTAAAGCACCCTACAAGTACACACCATTTTCCTTTGGTCAATACTATCTATTTTTTTTTATTTTTTTTTTTATATTACAAGATTCACAGCTCTAGTACAGTAAGTATGAATAAACTTAAAAACTAAACTTACAGCCAATAACAAATCTACATTTTAATTTACAAAATTTTATACATCGACAATCATAAGCAAATAAATAAGTGGGTTCTCCTCACACTGTGTGCATGCGTGCGTGCGTGCGCGCGCGTGTGTGTGTGTGTGTGTGTGTGTGTGTGTGTGTGTGTGTGTGTGTGTGTGTGTGTGTGTGTGTGTGTGTATGATCATTGTAAAATATGTACTACTACTATATGATCAAGTATTAGAAAGTGTTTTATGAATCATAAAAAGAGTAGGAACCGCAAGCTTACACATATATACCTATACTCGTCATATTTACATTGTTGTTACCTTATTTTAACGAGTAAAACAATATTTTTCACTGTTCTTGCTCCGCAACGTTCAATTACACGTCACGTAATGTTGACTTATAGTGACTCATCTCGGCTCACGGGCTGAATGTTGTATGAAAAATTACTTACTAAGATGAATTATATTTATACAGCATGAAGTAATTTATGTAATAATACAGCGCATTGCGTGCGTTCGAGTCAAAAATAGTAAGAACTTAGTAAATAATCTTATAAATTTATTCGCAAAAGCAGTTAAAAGTAGAGTATTCACCACGGGAATAAAGGTGTCTTTGTCTAGAGCGAGCTTTGATCCTTCGCTACACTTACCTTTAATCGCTATTTACTATTTTCTTTTTCTTTCTTTCTTTTTTTTATCATGTAAGTAGATTGATTTACATAAATTCACTTTATTCGTTTCTTGAAGTCATTGAAAAACATTGATTAACTCAAAATTGACTCTTTACATCATTGATGTACCTAAATGTATTATGTCTGTATTTTTATTTTACCTACCTATTTATCTCAATGCTTTACATTATTTTTTTCCCACTTGAATTCCGAAGCTTCCAACAAGCGAGACGTAGAGGTTTTTCTAATTAAAATTTTATGTAGGTAATTTAAATTACCAGGGACAATAATAAGGGATTAGAATAGTTAGATACGGGATTGCTACAATGTACCTTATTATTTATGAGCTTCGATATTTCGGCACTGTTGCAAGCGCCATAAAAAAAGCGCCATAAATAGTGCCATTTCGCGATCAGATACTGCTGACAGTATCTGTCTCATCAGTATCACAACACTGATGTTGTGTGACGAGAAGAGATGCGAGAAAATAGTGAGTTTGTGGACAATGGTACCGGCGGCGAGCGGAATTAACGACTTCGTAGGAGGGTAGACCGATATGTCTGCCAATAACAACCCACCCGCAAGTTCTCTTCAGTTACTCCGTGATCATGGCGCTTGCAACAGTAGTCCAATCAATGAAGCTTTTGTCACCCGAATAATTCTCCCGTCGTTGAAACTTGGCACATAGTGAAAATAAGTAATACAGATTATAGATATACAATAATCCAATGATTTTTTTTACGAGAAGTTAGGTATTTATACCTAAACATGGAAATCGTTTATAACTCTCTGTGAAAAAATTCTCAGTCTGAAATTGTTCGTATATACGTATGTATGTATAAGTTAGAATAGGTAAGAATAAGAATCCAATATTTTTTCGATTTCCGAGATACTCAAAATTAAACTTTTTGCATTTTGCTCTATAACTTCTACCGAAAAAATCCTCTGCTCATTTTTGTTTTTTAATATGGTTTTATTTACGTATATAAGTAGCTTTAATAAGTTATCCAAAACATTTTCCGTTACAATATTACAATTCTTATTATTACTTAATTAAGGCTCGTGAATAATTGCTCAGGCAAATTAAATGCGTTTCTTAGTTAGGGGTCGCTCTATTGCAGTAGATTTTTCAATAATCCAATTAAAATTCCACTAAATACCAAGTTTTTAAAATTTCAATAACGCGTCATAGTGAATATAACCGCCACTTAGAACCGACCGGGCGCGCGGCAGTGCAGTGGTGCGTGTGCTCATATCTAAAACGTACTGCAGTCAGTCTATCTGTATAAAAAATGATGCAAATGTTTGTAGGTAATGCTAATGGCTGTCACCCGCGATAGCCCAGCGGCTAACTTAAGTGGTCTTGGAACTTGGGCACACGGGTTCTAATCCCAGTGCATCACATCGTATGTTATTTATTTGAATGTATGTTCTTATGAGTTCTTTTAACTTTTTTTTAACAAAATATTATGTTTTTGCAGTGATTATTTGCCAGTCGAATTCAGTCCTTAAACGTTAGGACGTAAGGCTTATTTTGGCGGACGACTGACAGCGGAGTCTGGAACGCGACGTGTGTCTATTGCGAGTTATGTCGGGCGTAAGTAGTTCTTATTTTCACAAGCGGAAGGCTTGTAGTCGGCTGTGATGGATGATTGAGGATTCTAGAATGCCGTCTATTGTATTTCGGCGCCCGCGCACTCCATAGCTATCGTATAACTATAATATACTATTATTCAATTATTGTGAAGGTATTAAGCGGGCTCCTTAAAAGTCATTCTGTACAAAGAAAGACATTTCAGTTTTCGTTCATCTCAGTTACCTACTTGACCAATCAGAGGACAACGACTCAACACAATATAATAATTAAGAGAAGACTTTGTGTGAAGAGTTTAACGAGAAATGAAATGAAAAGATGGACCAAGAAATAAGTAAACAAGGATGGAAAAGCAAAAGGCTTAAGCGACACTTTGACAGATATTGGTCTTAACTTAGTTGTAATCAGCAAGATTTTCTGCGTTTTTTGAGCTGGGTTTGGTGTAAATCAGGATTGTTGTAAAATATGTTCATAGAAATATCAATTAAAAATTACATTTGATAAAATAAAATTAAAGCACGATTTTTTTTCTATTAAAATCTAGGTAGAACATACATTAACGATCTGATTAATGAAAAATATGACTGCCCCATTACCTATAGATTCAATGGAAATCAAAATACTGTTGGCTCCTCCCTCGCAATCTGCATAAGCAAGAAGCCTTTGTACTTTAGGCGTTGCAGAAACAGCATTCTAAAGGCTTTATTGAATGTCACTTTAAGTGCCTTTAGCGCCTTTTGCGTATAGCTGACCCAGAGGGAGCCCGAGTAGGACAACTGGCAATGTTTGAGGTTAAGACCTCCGTATGTGTTTTTGACATTAATTTCCGATTAGTTATCTGTTTACATTGTTTCTTAATAAAGTGAATATTTAATCAGTACCTACCTATTTTTAATTCCAAATTATTTAATCTGCAAGTAAGAACAGGCAGTATGCTTTAAGGAGAGTTAACTTAACTTCATTACTACATCGAGCAAACCTCCGGGCCAGCATATTACTCCGGAATGCTAAAGCGTATTTAAAAAAAAATAGAATAAGTGACACCAAAAGTCTACTAATTAATAATAAATATTGTTGGTTTTCTTATTTTCTTGTTGTATTTATAATTAAATTTATTTTATATTTGGTTCAAGTGATTAAACTAGACTGGTTGCACCCGCGATAATTTCTTATAACCCGAAACCGCACTGAATTATTGGTTTATTTCAATAAGTGTTAGTGTTGGGAAATAAGTATAAGTTATCGAAATAATATTTTAGTGTAATTTATTTAAAAAAACAAAGAGATAAGTTTTTAATAAAAGCATACAACGCAGTAATTATAATTTCTTACATAATAATAATAGTCTCCCTAGCCGATTTCGACTACGGTGGCCAGTCACAACTAGAGGTTGCATTCAAATATTCGAATTATTCGAATTTGCAATCCAAATTAGTATTCGAAAAGTAAAATGTTATTATTCGAATATTCGAATATCATCATTAACAGTCAAAAAAAAGTCCAATGTTGAACAGAGGCCTCCCCCACGGTTTTCCACAGCGATCGATCATAAGCGGTCTGCATCCAGTTTGAACCTGCGATCTTTACAATGTCGTCTGTCCATTTTGTCGGTGTCCTACGCCGCGTCTTTGGTCGAAGAGTTCTTCGCGCTATGTGCCTTGCTCATTGCCTCTTGAGTTTACAGATTCTCAGGGCTATGCGTCCGTAACCCTAGTTATACGTATCTCCTCATTTCTGATTCGATCTCGTAGAGAAACACCGAGGATAGCCCTCTCTATCGCTCGCTGTGTAATTTTGAGCTTCCTTATAAGGCTCATAGTAAGAGACCATGTTTAGGATCTGTATGTCATCATCACTGATAACACACACTGGTTGTCTTCAGACACTGAGGTTATTGAGACGAGAAGACACTCTTGCGCAATTTCCCGTACGCTGCCTAGCCGAGCTGCCAAATATGAACCCATCAAACTAAATAGGATCACCACAGAACCAGTTTATTTTTAAATATCGTGGCAGCATAATACAGATGACTCCGGATGCGCATTAAACTAGGCTAGCCATGGCAAAGAAAGCTTTTGATGCCAAAAAAAAATGTTTAAAGCCAAAATATTGTGGACAGTTCAAAAAAGGCTAATAAAGACATACATCTGGAGCATCGCTCTGTACGGTAGTGAAACGTAGAGAATGATGGAGAGGATTAGCTCGATGGAATAGAAATCAAACGAAAGAAATACACCGTGCTTTTTTAACCGTCTTACAGCCGAAGGCCACTTAAAGTATCCAATAACTACATGTCATTCGTTAAATAAAACTTGGTTATTATTAAGATTTCAAAGCCTGAGACATTAAAGAAGATATCAGCACAATTTAGTACGAAACATCCTGTAACGAGCACTACGCGCGGGTCATTCACTCGGCTGTCTAGCACTACTGACCTTATTTTACGCACGAATAGAAAGGGGCGAGGCGGTGGGCGTCACAAAGGATTGCGCTAGCGCATGATTGGTTAGAGATCCACGTGGACTGTCTAAGATTGGCTACGGTGCGGAACGCGTGGAGGCGGCAAGGTCAAGGAATGCATTGTTGAAAATGTAAACATTATGAACAGGATGATACATTACGTAACATTACTATTAGATATTTTTTACACCAAAATTATGTGGAGTGTAATAAAAAAATAACATGTCCTAGAGGTTTATTAAGATGGTTACATTACGTGGGCTTCGGGTGTAAGACGGTTAAAAAAGCACGGTGTATACTCGTACTTTCACAATGCATAGGTTTAGGTAAGTCATCGTTCAATACCGATGTCTTCATAAATCGAATAGTTTATTATTTTTTTACACTGATATGATTTTAAAAGTTATGAAATGATAATGCCGTATTCTTTCCATTTCAGGAGCTTGAAGGCGTTTTCCAATGCCGCTGTTCCTCTTATTCCGTTACTGACTCGTGCCGATTCGGTGACGTTGTTATACGAATACTTTAAAACCTCTATATACCTATAGCCTATGTGGCACGGGGCACCGCTGAAAAAACCGAAGCACCGCCCAAGTTTTGATCGAATCAATGGCCTTCTCATAGTCTACAAACGCTGAGCATAGAGGCATATTGTACTCCTCGGACTTCTGTATAAATTGCCTAAGCGTATGGATGTGGTCTATGGTACTATATAGCCTTTTCGGAATCCGGCTTGTAAGGGAGGCTGAATATTCGAATATTCGAATTATATTCGAATATCACTGAAAAAATATTCGAATATTCGAAAAACAAAATTAGCGAATATTTGCAATCCCTAGTCACAACGACTAACCGATTTCGCGGGACATATTATAGTGCACAAGTGTGTGCGCAAACACAGGTGCACTCTCTATTCCTTTCACTCTCATAGCCCGATGGGACAGCAATCTGACACGACCGGAGAGAGATTAGGCACAGGACCAACGGCTTTACGTGCTTTCCGAGGCACTTTGGTGAAAAGCCGCCAACTTCCAAACTCCGGGCTTCCCTGAGTATTTCTGAACAGAAAAACCCATGTACATATTTTTGGCCCGACCCGGGAATCGAACCGGGGACCTCTGGCGCCACGGTCGTTTAAAAATGCGACCCTCTTACCGCTGCGCCACCGAGGCAGTTCTTACATACTACACAGAAAAAAAGATTTTTAAAATATTTTACACAAACACCTTTCTCCACTTTGATTTGTCTGTATCAGAACATTCACTTTTAACATATTTCTACATCATACATCTTGGCCGAGAAATATTAAACAATTAAACTTCGATAAAACCATGTAAAAACGTAAACAAACACTCGAATAATGCAGTATCGTGTTTACGTCCGTTCCCGCTATAATAAAGTTAAGTTAACAATTCAATTACCTATAACAGTGCGGGAAGGGGTGAAATGACCTTGTATTCTATGACGGGCCTTTCGGCCCGTTATCCGCAAGGAATCGAAAAAAAAAATCATTTAGTGCGGTATCAGGCCGAAAGGCCTTAGCACAATTTTATTGCTTTTTTGAGTAGCTCTTAAGATAGTAAACTCAAACTTATACTTGTCTCTTTTGAACATACAGAAATGCTCCTTACACAGCCGCCGCACCAGGGGAAGTTTACTGTTTCTTGCTTCCGCACAGAGTGGGAATACATGCATCGGGTTTTTAAGCCTTATATTGCAGCGAACGTGTTAAACGTAACACAATGAACAAATTTTTCGTTTTTTGTCTATAATCGGGCAAAGGTTCGGTCATATTTGTTGCACCCGCGATAGCAGTTTGAATTTTTCTCTTGGCTATTGAAATTATATTTAAAATTTCTTGTACTTCTTGTTGCCGTAACAGAATGTACTAATATATAGAGAACATATAAAATGTAGTCTTTCATATACTAATTTCAATGAATAAGTTTTTTTATTTCACAACACGAAATTAAAACATGCCTCTAAATGGTGCACCCGCGAAAATGGAATCACCCTGAGCTGAAAAATATATTAACTATTCAGATATCGATATCCCATAAAATTGTACTAATGGATCTTTCGATTCAGACTTTGAGTTATGGTAATTTTTAGCGGTGAATAAAGCTAAAAAACTTATTTAATGAAATAAATGTATGACAGACTACATTTAACATGTTTTCTATATTATATTAGTTAACAAGGATTTTAATACATAATTTCAATAGCCAAGAGGAAAATTCAAACTGCTGTCGCGGGTGCAACAAATATGCCCCACCCAACCGTTGCCAGATTATAGACAAAAACGCAAAAATCAGTTCATTGTGTTACGTTTAATTTGTTTACTTTAATATTTTGTGAGGTGTTTAAGTAACACAAACAAATTCAAAATCAGCATCTCTGGTTGATTTAAACAACAAACAATGTAAACAGATAACTAATCGGAAATTAATGTCAAAAACACATACGGAGGTCTTAACCTCAAACATTGCCAGTTGTTCTACTCGGGCTCCCTCTGGGTCAGCTATACGCAAAAGGCGCTAAAGGCACTTAAAGTGACATTCAATAAAGCCTTTAGAATGCTGTTTCTGCAACGCCTAAAGTACAAAGGCTTCTTGCTTATGCAGATTGCGAGGGAGGAGCCAACAGTATTTTGATTTCCATTGAATCTATAGGTAATGGGGCAGTCATATTTTTCATTAATCAGATCGTTAATGTATGTTCTACCTAGATTTTAATAGAAAAAAAATCGTGCTTTAATTTTATTTTATCAAATGTAATTTTTAATTGATATTTCTATGAACATATTTTACAACAATCCTGATTTACACCAAACCCAGCTCAAAAAACGCAGAAAATCTTGCTGATTACAACTAAGTTAAGACCAATATCTGTCAAAGTGTCGCTTAAGCCTTTTGCTTTTCCATCCTTGTTTACTTATTTCTTGGTCCATCTTTTCATTTCATTTCTCGTTAAACTCTTCACACAAAGTCTTCT
>CAUZXH010000171.1:0-12800 GCA_963584085.1 Pyrausta aurata
CCGCGCCTACGCTCTCCCTCAAGCGCGAGTGGCGCGACCAGGACGACTGTAAGTATCCATTCATTTCATGTTAATTAAACTATTCTTCATCAACAGCATTATTAGTTGCAGGACGTCCTCTGCTGATCAATGGCATCTACTATGATTTTCCATAGTGACTGGATTCAAGCTTACTGCATCCAGTTAGATCCTGCAATCATTACGAGGTACGACTGCTTACCTCGCTAGAGGACGTCCTACACCTACTTCATTAATTCCGCGTTATGTGCTCTACCTATTGCCACTTCAATTTTTATTTCATTGATACTCTAATTATTTCAACCTGTTTCGTTCGAAAAATTATAATAAAGAAGAAGTTATAATAGTGGCGCCTTAGCGAAAGGATCACTGACATGTGTGCGATGGCTAACATGAACACTTCGGTGCAGACAGCAGTCCGCCGCGCGACGCCGAGCCGGACCCGCCCGCCAAGAAGTGCAAGAACTGCGAGTTCACCACCATCAGGTAAACGACGCGTTGCACTATTGATGGTCGCTCGCACTATCCAACTTCAATCGTTGTCGTCTAAGAAACACATATTCACGTTACACGACAAGTACGAGAGAAGACTTATCTTAATTAACTTTAGATAAAGTTCCGTAGTCCAACATGGAACCGTTATAGTTTCGCCATGTCCGCCTGTCCGTCCGCAGTTTAGCGCAGAGACCATAAATACTAGAAAACTGTAATTTGTCATGGGTATGTATTGTAATCTCTCCGCCAAATTGGTAAAATTTTGATTGTTTAAGTTTTTTTTTGGTACCTCTTATACACGAAACTTGTCAAACCCGTCATGTGGGGTATCTTTGAATAGGTCTTTTAAATATCGTTGAAAAGGCTAATTCTTGTGAGAGTCCAACCAACCCTAAGAACTAACCCTTTCCCAACCAAACGGTATTAGGTAGATAGATACGTAAAAAAATTCAGAGCAATTCCAACGCGGCAACGCAGCCAGCATTATAGCCTCCTTGCCACAAGGAAATGGTTTCGTTTTTGAATAGGTTTGTCTTATTTTTTTATGTTGCATGTCTTAGTTTTAATTTTTCTTGTTTGTTTTTAATAAACTTGTTACTTACGAGCACTAGCATATAATATGATGTATTTAGTAGGAAAACCATCACGGCTATCATAAGTTAACAAATTATATAAGGCCAAATCGTTTTAAGTGATAATATTTTAACAGTGTCTTTGTATACATGATAGAAACAGGACACTATCATTATTTTTTTGTAAAATCGAGATTTTAATTTTTATTATTTTCCTTAACAATGAAAATATCATTATTTAAAACAGCACCCTGACAATTTAAAAAGTTTACTACGTCATCGGCTTTGCCTCTCTCAATTCAATGCCCAAACCTTCTTTTTCTCTAAAGTAACCTTAATTAATAAAAATATAATATCTGAAAAAAAATCCTTCATCTCAATTTTTCTTAAAATCTAGCGAACAAAAACCTAGTGTTTTCTACAAAAAAATATTAATTTTTTGTGCTGAATCGGCCCTTTAAATATTATCTCTTAAAACGAGGTGACCTTATATATTCTGTTAACAAATTATATATTATACGTTCTTTCTATGTTTTTTTTAAACCTATTAATGCTTTCTACTTAAATTAAAAACCTATTTCAGAACGGCATTAAATGCACTTTAATTTAAAACCAGTAAAAATATTCAGAACCAAACCAATCATTATTATTTATTTACTAGCACCAAGTAGTCGTAGCTCTTGCGGATAAGATACCTTAAGCCACAGAGGGGACATCACTAGTGTATGCACGAGTATGTGACGTGTGTGTGTGTGTGTGTGTGTGCAGGCTGCAGCACAGCAAGGCGGCGGCGGCGGGCGCGCTGCGCAGCTCGCAGGAGCTGGACGAGAAGCTGGAGCAGCTGATCAAGAAGAACGACCGCCTGCAGGCCGTCCTCAAGACGCTGCTCAAGCCGCGGGTGAGTGCGCGCGCGCAGGCTCACCGCTCGACACGACATGTTTCTTAGGTTTCATTCCTAACAGAAAGATAACAATATACATTATTTTATAGCCAGGTCAAACTAAAAGCAGAATGTTTGGAACCAGGTGAAAAACATAGTGTAGTTTGAAAATAGTATCTACTAGGGTGTAAAAAAAGTCTATTATTCTCTATGGTTTTTCCGTTACTTTTATAAACTTTGTAAATACCATATAGAGAAAAAAGGTTGTACATTCTATGTTGATTCACTCAAAGATATACTTCGCAATGATAAACCTCAAGGGTAACTCTTATGATACGTACAGCGGGAGTAGACTTAAGGGAAAGCTGCTTCTCCCTGGCGCTGGCATGTTGATATACTCTAGAGTGGCCTGGTAAATCTGATGAATTCTAGCTCCCGAAAGAAAAATAATTGACGATGGGTGCAGTATTTCTATTTCGTTGTAAAAAGATAATACCCATTCGTAACTTTTACCAGATTAAATGAGAAACGTGCTCATAAAATATAGCAAAATGTATTCTATACTTCTATCTGTTCTAATATTATTATGTTCAAGAGATTTTTTTGTTTGTTTGCACGCACTAATGGTCCGATAATTATGTGTGTGTGTTAGATAACTTAAATATTAATAGGGTAAGGTTATAGGAGTAGTTCATCGACTGTAGGTATAATCCAGATTCATACCGACCCAAGGTCGATAAAATACACCTACCACCGTGGCGGCAGCGGTGCCGCTGCATGATGCGTACACAGCCTTATCGCGCTATAAATGATTCAAAACTGTGTGCGTCGGTTGCAGAGGGTTCTGGAGCACGTGAGCAACAACTTCCTGGGCCCGCGGCTGGCGCTGGGAGACGAGGGGAACAAGGACGCGCTGCTCTCGCAGGTGAGACAAATATTGCCTTCACTTCACGTCCTCTCTCTTCAACGTAGTTATTACAGAGAGAGACATCAACATGTTATAATAGTAGATCATTCAACATAGGGATAAAGTAGTGTCTTACCGCCCGGGCGCCATCTTGAATCTCGAGCGAAATGAAAGGATTCTAAATTTAACTCCCGAGCGAAGCGAGGGAGGCAATAGTTTTACTACCGAGCGTTAGCGAAAAAGGTAATAGAGAATCCTGAGTGTAGCGAGAGATTTCAGTTCGCCTGGGCCGAAGACACTTTTACCCCCGAGTTGAATACTCTGCTATTCGCTATTCTGCTATTTTATTTTATTTTACATTTTTCGGAAGACTTACAGCTAGAAATAGATTTACATAAACTTACTAAATTCACTACATACACACAGTTATTGAGATTAATAAATTACTTTTAACCTGTAAACACACTATTTACATATTTACAAAACAATGACAATTTACTTTTTTTAATCCACGGAGGCAATGAAATATGATGTGCAATGTCATACAGCCAAGTCACCAAGTATTTACTCACTTTTTTCTTTTTTTTGGGGCGTGGCCATCTCGATTTTCGAATTAAGTATGACCTTTTTGGTGCAACCTCCCGCACACTGCCGCGTTTACGAGCTTGATAAATTATTCAATATATATTTTTTTTCATCTCTCCTGTTCGGAAAATATAACTTTCCTGTGTAGATAGCCGGGTGGAAAATAGCTTATCAATCCCTAGGGTGGAAAGTAATTTAGTTTTAATTGACATGGCATAGAGTCAAGGCCTGCAGTCAAAGCTTGGACCAAAGATAATTGAGTCAACATCATGTTATTAAAATACAAACATTTTTGCTTAGCTATAAATTCAAAATCATATTGTGTAGGTATTATCTATAATCGTTGATAAAAAAAAATACAATTTCTAATTTTAATTCAATTAATAATTAAAATATTTGGCTGCCCGCCATAATGCCAAGATGTTTTTTTTTAAATTTTATAATGTCAGTGTCATTTCAGGAAGGATTCGTCCAAAGCCGTTAAAACTTTTATAAAAAAAGAAATTATTTTTGGACTTTGTTATTATCTGTGGAAAAAAATCGAACGATATTCTTTACAAATATTTTAATTATTTGATATTTTCCGCTTTTTTGTACTCTGTTTTCATGTATTCGTGCCGTTATTGACAGCATGTAAAACGTTTACGAGTGATATTTTACAGAGGATCTGTTTCATTTCAGATGAAAGTGTTGCTCACAAAGATATTGCTGGGCAGCGAGGCCGAGGCGCGTGACAGCGGCCGTGACTTGGCCACGTGAGGGCGAGTCCCGCCCTCGCCCCCGCGCCCGCCCTCGCCCCGCGGCGGCTCCCCGCAGCTGGACCGTAACACAATTCACTCAATTCTTCGTCGCTGCTCATCCAATATCCTTTCCATTACAGTTTCATTGCATTCATTTCAATTTAAATATATTATCAATTCAATGGTCCCGACTAATGTCGGTTGATATTAGCCGGGATTAGAGACCCTATAGGCGGCTTAATAAAATCTGACTGCGAGGTTTGTCGCTTGCCGAGCAAATACCCCTCCGCCAATCCACACTGAGCCCGGTTGGTGGAGTATGGCTCATACTACCTCATATTTGAGGTAAGTCCCAGTGGGCTGCTTACAGGCTAACTTAATTTTACTTAAGTATCAATTGAATCCAATTGCAATTCTCCTTAGACCCACGTGCGTTTGTCAGATTTGGCTCTGTTAGCTAATCATTATGTCTAACTGCCGAAATCAAAGAAACTTCTTCTGCATTTTCTAAGCATCTCGAAGAAATCCCAAACGGTAAAAATGATACTATTTTAATGAAAAATAAATAAACTATTTTGCTAAAATCAACAGACTAAAAGTACATACGTACCTTTTTATTAATGGGATAATATTCAATGCACATCAATTTATGTTCATCGATTTACATCATTTCACCTCGAATTACTTAGTTCACGGGAAATAAACAATTGTTCAACAAAACTAATACTACGAAAAACGAATCATACGTCAATAGTGTATTATATTTTCTCCTCGAATGTGCGACAAAAAATTGTTTAAAGCGCAAAAAAATAATAGATTGTTATACAAGGGGAGAAAGCGACCCATTTCACTTGATATGTTTCTAGCGCTCGAACAAATTGAGAGCGCCAATAATTCGAGGGTGAAATGGGTGCTTTTACCCGAGTTAAACATACTATTTTTCATTTCGACTGTGAACAAAAACATTAAATTTACAAAAGTATTTGTAGATGTCATGATTAGGTATTATGTAGTTAAGCGAGAAAAAAAACTCAATTTCTGCACAAAATTACAGTTGATTTACAGTACTAAAACATCTAACACGATTAGAAAGAGTAACGACACGAATATATGAAAACATAGAACAAAAAAGCAGACGATATCAAATAATTAATTAAAATCCTTGTAAAGAATATAGATCGAATAATTTCCACAGATAATAATTGTCAAAATTAAAAAAAGTTGACAGAGACTCTCTCTCTACTACTGTTTAAGTAAGAGCAATATGGCCGCCAGTTGAGAGGAAGGACATTGATAATAGTAGATTGTTATATAAGGGGAGAAAGTGACCCATTTCACTTGAGATGTAATAATTCGAGAGTGAAATGGGTGCTTTCACCCGAGTTAAACATACTATTTTTCATTTCGACTGTGTGGAAAGCATTAAATTTACAAAAGTGGTTGTAGATGTCATGGTGAGGTATTATGTAGTACAGCGAGAAAAGAAAACTCAAGTTTTTGCACAAAATGACAGTTGATTTACAGTACCTACTACAAACATCTAACATGATTAGAAAGAGTAACGGCACGAATACATGAAAACAAAGTACAAAAAACTAGACTATATCAAATAATTAAAATCCTTGTAAAAAAGAGTAAAGTTAGCCTGTAAGCATCCCACTGCTGGGCAAAGGCCTTACCTTAATGTGAGGTAGTATAAGCCATACTCCACCACGCGGGCTCAGTGCGGATTGGCGGAGGGGTGTTTGCAAGGCAAGCGACAAACCTTGCTGTCAGATTTTATCAAGCCGCCCATAGGGCCTCTGACTAGGCTGAACGACTAATACCAATCGATATTAGCCGGGACCAACGCCTTAACGTGCCTTCCGAAGCACGGAGATGCTCGTGATATAAAAACATCGATCGAATATTTTCCACAGATAATAAATGTCATAATTTAAAAAGTTGACAGGGAGTCCTAAAAGAAAAAGAAAAAATGACACTGGCACTGTAAAAAAAGTGTCAACTTGATTTTATGGTGGGAAGCTGAATATTTTAATCACAGATTAGTAATATTTATATTTTAATTATACTAGATTGAATTTAATTCATTAGACGAATTGTATATTTTTTATATCGACGATCTTATTAAACATGTTTTTAAATGTATAGCTAAGCAAAAATGATTGTCATTTTAATAATATGATATGACTCAATTATCTTTGACCCAAGCTTTGACTGCATGCCTTGACTCTACGCCATGCCAATTAAACTAAACTACTTTCTACCCTAGGGATGGAAAAGCTATTTTCCACCTGGATATCTACACAGGAAAGTACTATTTTCCGAACAGGAGAGATGAAAAAATGTTTTTTATACTATTGTGCTCTGTATGGGCTTTTGTGATTTGGCCAATACCACAATACGGTCTTCACTCACTTACTTTAGGTAGTAAATAGTAAATAATAGACAAAAAAGACAAAATTTTTACGTGCCTCAGGAAAATGGAAAACTGTAAATTCATCGTTTTTCATTTACAAAAAACAATATTATAGTACCGTCATTGGCTAAATCATCTTTGTTCCACGAAACAAAAACCGGCCAAGTGCGAGTCGGACTCGCGCACTGAGGGTTCCGTGCCAACTTTAACTGAATTAGGGATTCTTACTTCCACTTAGCCAAAATACCACAATATTTTGTTGACCGCAAATATAACTTTGTTTTTCATAGTGTTTGTATGAAAGACAAAGTTATATTTGCGGTTGATAAAAATGTGCTATATCTCAAAAACTGCTAGTTCGATTTCGCTCAAACCAATTTTCGTTGAAAGTTTATGTTAAGATTTACATTACATATTTTTTCAAAATTGTCACTTCCTTAGTTCAAAAGTTAGATGGAGGGGGACGCCCATTTTACCACTTTGGAAGCGTCTATATCTCAAACGTTAGACTTTTAGAAAAAATGGTTTTAGAAACCTCAATGTCATTTTGAAAGACCTATCCATAGACACCCCACACGTATAGGTTTGAGTAAAAAAAATTTTTTTGGTTTTAGTTTCATGTATGGGAGACCCCCCTATAATATCATTTTTTCAAATTTTTTATACCTGAATCGGAAAGCGGTAAAGAGGATACACCTACTTACCAAGTTTCAGCGGTGTGATGCTAATAGTTTCAGAATAAAGTGGCTGTGACATACGGACGGACAGACAGACAGACAGACTTGACGAAACTATAAGGGTTCCGTTTTTTGCCATTCGGCTACGGAACCCTAAAAATTGACAGATGACAGAGTGAGTCAGTGACAGGACGTTTAGATAGCCGTACGAAAATAAACATAGTATCTGTCATATCAATGATAAAAATAAGTAATTGGAGTGAGTGCAAGTGTGTAAATTGTTTTGTGATTAGTTTTTATTAATAAACTAAACATCATGTTTGTGAAATAAAGAACTAAGTAAAACAAGCTGCCAGTACTTAGTATGACGATCAGAATAATGTTTCATATTAATAAAACATAACCTAAAATTCACTATGATAAAGTAATTATAGAAGTGTCCGTCTAAAATTATTGTTCTTACATACAAATACATGTCATTTCGAAGCTAGGAAGGTACTTTTCATCACTCCTGTTCGGAAAATTGAACTTTCATGTGAAGATAGCCGGGCGGAAAATAGCTTTTCCATCCCTAGGGTGGAAAGTTATTTTGTTTTAATTGGTATGGCATAGAGTCAAGGTATGGAGTCAGAGCTTGGGTCAAAAATATTTTAGCCACATCATACTATTGTTAAAATGAAAGCTTTCCAAACATTCTTGCTTAGCACTACATTAAAAAACGTGTGTATGAATATTTGATATAAAAAAATTACAATTGGTATAATTTAATCAATTACGCAAAATCATCAATTAAATTATTTGGTTGCCCGCCATTGTATTTTTATTTCCTATGCAATAGGCTAAGGTCTACGACCATGCTGCCTTATTATCTTTACTTTTTTATTGCCAGTGTCACTTTTTATTTTTCTTTATGGGCTCTGACATTTTTTTTAATTTGTTAATTATTATCTGTGTCATCTGTGTGGAGGGAGATTCGATTAATCTGTGGATTCGATCGATATTTTTATCAAGGATTTTTTAAAAATTGATTTCGTCTGCGTTTTTTGTACATTGTTTCCATACGTGCCGTTACTCATTCTAATCGTGTATACTTTTGAATGTATTAGTACTGTAAGTAAACTATAATACTGTGCAAAATCTTGAGTTTTTATCTCCTGCTGAACTACCTACTTTATATCATTATCACATCTACAAACACATAAGTATTTAATTTCTTTCCTCACAGTCGAAATGAAAAATATTATGTTTAACTCTGGTAAAAGCACCCATTTAACTCTCGAATTATTGGCGCTCTCACTTCGTTCGAGCGCCAGAAACATCTCGAGTGAAATGGGTCGCTTTCTCCCCTTGCACTGTTGGTTCTTAGGCGAACGATATATGGACTCGGAACAATGTCTTTTATGGGCGCATCTTGCTACCTCGCTGCACCATTCATCCGCGATGGATCTAGGGCGCGTGTCAACAGCAGCGCAGCTGCGTGGATGGTAAACTGGGGCCCTATTTTTGAATCACTAGTTTCAAGATGGTGAGTGATTTTCGTTCAAAGATGAATTAAAAGTCGTGAGTGATTTAAAAAATAGGGCCCCTGGTCAATTAAACGGTTTTCGAATGCGGAATGGAGACTTTGAGTTGAAACATAACCTTAAAATTTAGATTATTAAGATAATAGTAGATAATAGAAGATAAAAGCATTAGAAATAATAAGTGAAATAATTATGATGTAGGTACGAGTAGTATCGAAAATGATTTATGTATGTTGTGTGTCCTATTTTGTAGTAGTATATTGTTAAATGTTTTCGGTGCACATTGACCGAGAGACTGCAAATGTTGGTGACTTGCTCGGTGACTGCTTTACGAATACCGAGTTTTACGCATCCAACATTTCGGCGCCTTCAAAACAAAGCGTAGTTTGTGAATATTAATTTACTTAAACTGCTATAGAAAATCAGGTTTATAAGATGGTGTACAAATTGCGTGAGGATAGATAAATAAATTTATTGTAATAAAGTAGAATAATGAACACCATGTCGCGTCAATGTGGGTTATGATGATGATTGGCTCTGTTACTCCGGAAGCCGAGCGCTCGCCGAGGGCGGCATCAAAGCGAGGCTCATAACATCGTTCTCTTTACACATTTTATAGCACTTTTTTCTTTTAGGCATCCTATTTTAGTATTGGAAAGTTTTTAAATGTAATTTCGTCTGCCCTCGAGGTTCGGATATTTTTTTCCGGCCGTGAACCCCGCTTTGATGCCGGCGCACGCTCGCATCGAATTAAACTTATCGTTTTTCGAACGCGTGAACAATATATCGATACTGCCACATGCGATAGTCACAATAAGTAATTGTATTCTTTAATTAAAGCTTCTCTTAAATAATATTTTCATGAAGTAAATATTCTAATCGATGATTGGTTTTATTTATGAATAATCCTTTTAATTTAAAATACATACTTTTGTAAGCAATTCAAGTATGACTTGCCGAATCGATAAACGTTGTCCTTTTTTGTGACCATACCATCTTAAGGCAATGAAATTGCTTTGAAACGGGTGATATTGTCCCAGGCCCGGCTAAGATGCAAAAATAAATAAATAAATAAACAATAAATATGCGCCAGACAACACACCAATTGTCTTGGTTTCGAACTAAGGAATTTGCTTCCTTGTGATACGATTACCAGACAACGATAATGACGGGGGCGTCACCCATAAATACTTAAATAAATAGTTGCTCTTCCTTCCGTCGTAATGTTTGCAAGGAAATTCCTACAAGCCCTTCTTTGGAGCGTGTCCCACGCATGTTCTATAGGGTTTAGGTCAGGAGACTGCGCGGGCCAGCTTAACACCGAAACGTCGTGCTCCTGCAACCAGCTCGTCACCACGCTCGTCATCACTCGCTGTGCGCGGACGGGCGTTGTCGTGCATGAGCGTGAATTCTTGGCCCATTTGTTGTCGATGGGGGTAGATCATTGGTATTAGCACCTTGTTACGGTATTTTTCAGCCGTCATGGTGTTACTGATCCAAACGAGGTCTATTCTTCCACCAACACGAATTCCCGCCCCAATCATAATTGTCCCGCCGTGGACTGCATGGACTTCCTGAGGATATTGCAGACGGCTCTCACGACCAGAAACTCGCCAAACATTTCACTCGAGATGTTTCTTGCATGCAGTAGCATGGTCGTAGACCTTAGCCTATTCCATAGGGAATTAAAATATCAAATAAAAGCACTATGGTGGGCAACCAAATAATTTAATTCTTGATTTTTTGTAATTGATTAAAATTATAAAGATAGTGCCATCCACGAAGGCGCGCCCCACTTTTTTTTGATTGAGGGAGGCGCGGGTGCGGTGGTTGACACGCGCGTTAGTTTGCGAGCCGACCGTCATTCAAAAATTCAGTCTCTTCACGAAAGTGGCTCCACTCAAATTATTCTTAAAATGTCAAGGAAAACCCAGTGTGTTGTACTAAAAAATAAACCTGGTATAATCTACTGTCATTATTAAATTTACTTAAAGAAATATAATGGTAACATAATTCAAAAAAAAACCATGTGGTACTTATCATATTACCGGGATGTACTTAATCGGGAAGGCTATAAAACATCACACTAGGACCTACGTGTACGAAGAAAAAACAATTTACGCGTATAAAGTCCCAGTGGACCAATAATTCCCATAAAAAGAAACTTTTTAAACATTTTTGAACGTTCTTACGTATTTCCTTGTGTCAATAGTAAAAATGTTACTAGTGCAATTTAAAAATACTCGTCTAGTAGCTAACCATACCTACATAAAACTATATATAAGTAGAGCACCTTTCTCTTTGAGTGTATTTTTTTAGTGTGCTTGTCATTCATAAGTCATTAGAATGTTCCAAGTTCTATTTAAATGTTGACAAAAGCTTGCACACATGTACTATAAACTTACTCAAAGACTATAAACGATTTGGACGAGAGGTGGGGCGCGCCGTCGTAGATGGCACTATCTATACCAATTGTATAATTTTTATATCAAAGATTATAAATACACACGTTTAAATATATTGCTACGCAAGAATGTTTAGGAAGCTTTTATTTTAACAATACTCGTAGTATGATGTGGCTCAATTATTTTTTACCCAAGCTTTGACTCTATGCCATGACAATTAAAACTAAATAACTTTCCACCCTAGGGATAGAAAAGCTATCTAAGTTCGATTTTCCGAACAGGAGAGATGAAAAAGAATTTTGCTTCATGCATGCCATCGGTATTATACATGTCAGTTAAAAATCAAAATTCACGATTTCACGACCTTAGTGATTTTCATAAAACATGTCAGCCGAAGCCGAAGAGACCATTCCAACTAAAAATGTAAAAAAAAGTGAATCGAAGTTCACGCGTGGTGAGAAATGTATCTTCGTGCACCTAGTGGTGACGTTCGCGCTGCTGCTGGCGCTGGCGCTAGTGTACTTCGCGCACCTGCTGCGCGCGCCGCACGCCGCCGCCGACGCGCTGCGCGTCTCCCGCCGAGCGCGCCAACCGCCTGGTACCTACCGTGCTTGTTTCTCCTATTTTATATTTGGCTAGTCTTCTTTTATGATTTTGGTAATTACTTAATGCCACGACACCACTCTATAAGGGCTACCGTTTTCGTGCTCACTAGTTGGCGCCACTGTCGCGTGAAGTTCAGAATATAGCTTTTATGGTGTGTAATTGTCACGATGGACAGATAAAAAATCAAATTCGCCATTAAATCTTAATATTACAATACATTAGACAATAAAAAAGAGGAGTAGGTAGGTACACAAGTTATAAGTATTTATTTTATTAGTCCCCCTTTTAAAACACTCTCATTCATTGATCCGTACCGTAACTAGTATTTGCCATAATTAATGGAAATTATTTCTAAATATTCGAACCACTAATCTAAATAGAAATGAACCCGCACATCTAGCTCACAAACAGTGACATTTGACGTTTCTTTCGGAGACCTTACGCTACACAAGGGCCCCTAGCGCGCTAGCCCCTCATTTTATCTTGATTCTTTACATTAGTGTACTTGTTGATATAATCTATTTGACATTGGAAATAACTTGCTATTACACCCTATATCATATGCATCCGCTTTGATGACGATCGGTATAGATTTGCCGTTATATTTTATGTCTGCACATTCATGGCGAAACAATATGAGGTCAAGGTCTTGTGAAGTAGTTTTCCAATATTGGGTTGTGAAGCATTTTATCCAAGGTCTACCAACAACTAACTTTTAAACAAAAAGTTATCTGACAATATAAGAATCAAATATAATATAAGGTAAGTTAAACATGCACATCTTACAATAAAAATAATTACAATAAAATATAAATAAATGTCAAAATCAATAAAATAAAATATAAAATCAGCAACCAAGCATCGTCAGTATATCACAATAATTATTATTATTATACGGTAAAATTAATACTTTAGCACCCACTCTGCAACCTAGCTGATCCAAAGGTCCCCATTATGCTGGCTGCATTGCCTC
>CAUZXH010000172.1:0-15330 GCA_963584085.1 Pyrausta aurata
AACCATTTTTTTTATTGAAAAATCTTGATTATTTTTTGGACTACATTTAAACGCGTTTATTTTACTCATGCTATTAATCCTTATCAAAATTTATTATTTCATCACTAAGTACAGTTAATGTTAATAATATTTGGTCTTCAAATGATTAAAATTGGACGTTTGGCTCTGAAGTTATAGCGATATTAAATTGGACGTTTGGTTCTGAAGTTTTACTGAAATTTAAATACATATTACGATTTCTGCTGCACGGCCGGCCCGTTGCGAAGTAGGCCTTACCAAGGCCCGGTGAGCGTGTGGGAGGGGGAGCTTAGATCTATGAGTAAGGTACCCGCGCGGCGCGATTTTCAGTAAAAATTTATTTCGCACTCACGATAAACAAATCCCTGGGCCAAACATTCAAATTAGTAGGAATTTATTTACGAAAAAGAATGTTTTACGCATGGGGTCGGGGCTCCCGAGCATCAGTATATTTTGTTACCAGAAAATAATGTAACGTCAAATGTTGTGTATAGAGAAGCTCTACAATAATAGCTTAAGTTTTCTATCCTAAAACAACGGGTTGCACTCCGGGACTTAACAACTAACACCCACAGAAAGAAAATCTGTTCAGCCTGCGGATAGTAACTGCTTCGTCGAAGTTAGTGTCGGTGTCTGTGAATTGTCATGGGAATCATTTGTTTGCTGACCGTGTCTTTCCTGGGTAGCCTTTTTGCAGCGGTAACCGACATTCACGCGGGCGGAGCCGCGGGCGACCGCTAGTCTTTATAATATTAGTGTAGATTTTTTACACCTTGTGTCCGAAAAACCCTAATATCTTACGGAACCCTATTTTTGTTCAAAATTAAATATATCCTGTATTACTCGTGGATAATGTAGCTTTCGAATGGTGAAAGAATTTTCAAAATCGGTCCAGTAGTTTATGAGCCTATTCATTACAATCAAACAAACAAACAAACAAACAAACAAAGTTTTCCTCTTTATAATATTAGTGTAGATTTTTTACACCTTGTGTCTGAAAAACCCTAATATCTTACGGAACCCTATTTTTGTTCAAAATTAAATATATCCTATATTACTCGTGGATAATGTAGCTTTCGAATGGTGAAAGAATTTTCAAAATCGGTCCAGTAGTTTATGAGCCTATTCATTACAATCAAACAAACAAACAAACAAAGTTTTCCTCTTTATAATATTAGTGTAGATGTAGATTTTGATAAGGATTAATAGCATGAGTAAAATAAACGCGTTTAAATGTAGTTCAAAAAATAATCAAAATTTTTCAATAAAAAAAATGGTTCTTGTGCCTCACCCGACATAGATAGGTATAGTATGTTGCGGAAATTTTTGTAGATATTTATAAGATCTACAATTACTTAGAACATTTTATGGTTCTATCTTTAATAGTTTAGGCAGGGTACGCAAAATAAGTAACTGTTTTGGTTGATTTTTTACACCTTGTGTCCGAAAAACCCTAATATCTTACGGAACCGTATTTTTGTTCAAAATTAAATATATCCTATATTTTTCGTGGATAATGTAGCTTTCGAATGGTGAAAGAATTTTCAAAATCGGTCCAGTAGTTTATGAGCCTATTCATTACAATCAAACAAACAAACAAACAAAGTTTTCCTCTTTATAATATAAGTGTAGATAATAATAATAATATCCTATATTACTCGTGGATAGTGTAGCTTTGAAACAAAGTTTTCCTCTTTATAATATTAGTGTAGATTTTTTACACCTTGTGTCCGAAAAACCCTTATATCTTACGGAACCCTATTTTTGTTCAAAATTAAATATATCCTATATTACTCGTGGATAATGTAGCTTTCGAATGGTGAAAGAATTTTCAAAATCGGTCCAGTAGTTTATGAGCCTATTCATTACAATCAAACAAACAAACAAACAAAGTTTTCCTCTTTATAATATTAGTGTAGAAGTGTAGATGTAGATGGTTGATTTTTTACACCTTGTGTCCAAAAAACCCTAATATCTTACGGAACCCTATTTTTGTTCAAAATTAAATATATCCTATATTACTCGTGGATAATGTAGCTTTCAAACAAAGTTTTCCTCTTTATAATATTAGTGTAGATTTTTTACACCTTGTGTCCGAAAAACCCTAATATCTTACGGAACCCTATTTTTGTTCAAAATTAAATATATCCTATATTACTCGTGGATAATGTAGCTTTCGAATGGTGAAAGAATTTTCAAAATCGGTCCAGTAGTTTATGAGCCTATTCATTACAATCAAACAAACAAACAAACAAAGTTTTCCTCTTTATAATATTAGTGTGGATACAATCAAACAAACAAACAAACAAACAAAGTTTTCCTCTTTATAATATTAGTGTAGAAGTGTAGATGTAGATGGTTGATTTTTTACACCTTGTGTCCGAAAAACCCTAATATCTTACGGAACCCTATTTTTGTTCAAAATTAAATATATCCTATATTACTCGTGGATAATGTAGCTTTCGAATGGTGAAAGAATTTTCAAAATCGGTCCAGTAGTCTAAGAGCCTATTCATTACAAACAAACAAACAAAGTTTTCCTCTTAAAAGATGAAATATGAAACCAAAAATTGCGCACGGGCACGGGGATTCGAACCAGCATCTTTCTGGCAATCCGGGCCAACTGCTCTTCCAATTGAGCTACCGTGCCGTCGGTCCGACCGCGCGAAATTATTGGTCTCATTGATACGTCATTGCGTGACCAATAATTTCGCGCGGTCGGACCGACGGCACGGTAGCTCAATTGGAAGAGCAGTTGGCCCGGATTGCCAGAAAGATGCTGGTTCGAATCCCGCCCGTGCGCAATTTTTGGTTTCATATTTCATCTTTTAAGAATAAAATATGACACTGTGAGTGTTAAAAATATTGTAAAACCATAAAGTTTTCCTCTTTATAATTTTAGTTCAAAATTAAATATATCCTATATTACTCGTGGATAATGTAGCTTTCGAATGGTGAAAGAATTTTCAAAATCGGTCCAGTAGTTTATGAGCCTATTCATTACAATCAAACAAACAAACAAACAAAGTTTTCCTCTTTATAATATTAGTGTGGATACAATCAAACAAACAAACAAACAAACAAACAAAGTTTTCTTCTTTATAATATCGCCGCTTCTCACAAAAAGTATACAAAAACGAAATTTTTGCGAAATCGAGTTATATATACAGAAATACTCAGGATCACCTAATGTTTCTCTTCAATAGTGACTAAAAAGGCTACTTCACAAAATCGCCGCTAGGGGATCTAATGTTTAGTTTTGAATTAGCGCGATTTTGCATGTTTTTCGCACAAAAAGAAATCATTTTTCAGTTTAGACAAAGCATTAGTAGAATCAACGCAGTATTTTCTCATAATTAAGTTATAATTCTCTTTAATACTATATTATATCGTATTTGAATGGTATTTGTGATAACAGTGGCCTCACATTTAGACAAATCTTTTCAGAAAGACTATACATACTCGAAATTATGCAGTTTTTACCATAAAATATTGAACTAACAACTGTATTATTTATGAATTGTTTATTTTTAACGAAAAAATAACGTGGAATTTGAAGATTCTTTTTTAAATTGTATAGTTTAAAAATGGTAAAGATGACAAATCAAATAAGACTATTTCGAAATTACTTTCATAGGAGTTAGGCCATAGAGGAGAAGTAGATTACATCCTGGCCCAGAGCGAATGGTCTGCAGAATGATTATAGTTACTTGTTGCTAGGCACTGAGGAGGGGACCTCCTGAAACTGCACTGATTTAATTTACTCACTGTTACTATGGATTTATTGTTTGGCACTTTTATAACCCAACCACTGTATACTGTATACGACCGTCCAGTGGTATGGGTCGCCAAGTTGTTTAAGGTAACTTTTGCCTTATTCGCGCGTCCATTGAGCTTCAGAAGTCCATCTTCCAACAATAGGTTGAAGCGATGAAGAATGCCTTTCTTCGTGCAGTTTATTTCTTGAGGAAACGAGTCTTGTTGTCCTCGTCGCAGCCAGAGATTCGTTGCCTTCTCGATATGGTCGTGGCTGAGCACAGTGTTCTTCTTGCGGCAGCAGTCCACGAACTGCAGTACTCTTGCCCTGGATCCAATGGGCTGATGTCAGGTTGTGCTGCATCCCCTTTTTTCTGTTCTTCAGTGTTAACGTATAGCAGTTCGGTTGCGATGTCATCGCTGCTTTCTTCTGGGCGTAGCCAGTCTCGCCTAGGCTTCTCTAGAAATTACTCCAAACCATGGATCTTGTTTTGACGTTGGCACGTAGCCTGCTCGTGTTACCACATCAGTTAAGTTCTGGTGAGTTGCAGGAACCCACTGCCACGTCAGCTAAGCTCGTTTCTTGGGTGGTCTCGCCGAGCCGGTGTGCTACAAGGGTCGTGTAGCTTCGACTTCCGTTCCTCAGCCAACATAAGTAAGACTGTCTGCAAGTCACTCTAGTAGACAGTGTCATTGATGCAAAGTCAGTGTTGTTGCTCGATGGCCTTCGCAAACCTTTTTCCAATCAATGCTGTTTGTAGCTCCAATCTGGGACCTTCGCGCGTGCAGCCACCAGTACTACTTAGAAAGAAAGAAAGAAAGAAAGAAAATACATTTATTCGACTCACAAACATATATACAATACACTGACACGTAAACACAAATACAATAAACAGACACACACATAATTACATTTACAATAAGAATGAGCCGAAATAGCACCCTCTCAGCATTCATCGTGGCAGCAAGAGGCGCATGCCACGACACTGATTTTCAGAGGGTGCCTTGTGGGTATAGAAGAAACACAAACAAGAAAAACGTAAAACGAAAGAAAGGAACAAAAATAAACACAACAACAAACAATATAAAATCACAGAAATATATACAATAATAATAAAAAAAACATATGTATTCGCAAGCGCTTAAAAAAGTTGCAAGCGCTTGCAAGCGCCTACGACAGTCGCTGAACTTTGATGTCCAAAGCGAAACGAAACGCACCAGCGCGGGCGAGTATGAAAAAAAAGGAAAAAAATAAAAAAAGAATACGTCATTACGTCCCGTCCGGTGCGACCGCCACGCCCTGTCTTTTTACTAAAGATTTCGTTATTGCCACGTTAATGGAGGACATCAGCCTAACCTCACTTTGAGTTATGTCAAAAATTGCTCTAGTGGATTATTTCGATTTCTATATTTTTCTAAACGTCAATGTTTTTTGACAGTTTTTATGCCCAGCCAGCAAAATTTATATCAACTATCACCTAAATGAACGAATTTATTGAACGAAAATGCGATAAGAACCTCGTTTGAGAACGTTATGTTTTTAATGACACTCTGACATGACATTAGCTTAGATGACATTTTAGATAAATCAAATAAATTTCTGATTTTCACAATTTGTTCCTATTAAAAGATTAAAAGAACGAAAAGCTAATTACAATAAAAGGAAAATATGCTTTAAAGAAACGCGGAGAGGAGAATATCAAAAAACTGAGAGGTATGGTGTGATCTGGTGTCAGAGACCAAGACAGTGAGTCTTCGTTGAGTCGTGTGTAGGATGTTTCACAACAAACTCTAAGAATGGATATTATCAGGATTATAGGTCGAGTCATTAACTACCTATCTATCTTGTATCGTGGATCGTGGATGATGTCTATTAATACTAATGTATTTTCATACGGGGGTCTACTCTCCATCTTCTACCCCGGGATGTACTCTCTAAGTTGTTCCTAAATGATGTTTATCTATAAATAAGATAGTGGTAACATAGAATTAACTTATTTTGTCATTGCTTTCAGCTACAAAGAGTGAAAGGTTGAAGGATCTGCCGAAACTTGGGCGACGCACTACATAGGCCATAGCGACTGCGTAACTGAGAGAATTATATTATAATGTGTGCATTGGGGTGCGTTAAGAATTATAACCAAAATAAAAGCTTTAGACCAACGGCAGTTTTATTTGGGCATGACATCGATAGTATTATGTTTTGTAATTATATGATAACTGTAGGCAGGCAAGTATCGATTAAATAATATCGATTAGTCACTATCGATTTCTGTAATCGAGTGGTTGATATCGATAACGAAAATATCGATTAAAATTATTGAACAACACTGAAAGATTGATTCAACGAGACGGTATGGACATCACTAAAGTTAGCTCACTCCGTTTGACACACAGATTAGTAAGAGTATGTCTAAAGATTTGACAAGAAATCTTTTATTTTCCGTCGAGGAACAACATTTTGAAACTGATGACAACTATTTTTTGCTATCGGCCAATGTATGGATGTCCCGTATCTAAAAAACGCGACGCCGGCCCTGCAAAAACTTCTACTTCTTCTACTACTACTACTACTACTTTCTACTTCTACTTCCTTGTTGCTGTAGGTGAGCCTCCAATGTGCAACCGTCACGTAGGGTTCTTCCCTCGCGTCGCAGAAGATGGATCTCGCAACGTTGCACTTTTCTTCCCACGATTTGTTTTGTTTTGAATCTATTTTAGACTTGTGATCCAGCCCTTGGATTCCATGACGAGATCTTCTGGACTTGGTTCGTCCTATCCAGTATGTAGAGTGATCTTAGCTGCTATGCTATAGCAGCTCAGAAGTTCCAGCGGGTCGTAGCTCTGTTTTAATGTTTTGATAGATACTTTCTGTCAAGAAGAAAGTAAAAATCTTAGAGATAATAATATTTTTATTACTCGGAAAAACCTAAAAATTTTTGTTTTATTAAAAGCATAATAGTGTGCCGTGATGTTAAACGTCTAAAAGTTTTAGTCATACCTAGTAATAATGTTTAATTCTTTATTTTGTAGAAGATTTTAATAATTTACAGGTTTAATGTTAAATGTTATGTTACATTGTTGCTTTTTTTCATTTAAACACGCCAACATTTTTATGTTTTCTTCATAAATAAACTATGACTTTAACTAAATTATGAGCAGATATTTTCTTAAAAAGTAGCTAAAGTCAAAACAAGTATTTTTTAAAGTTTTTTTTTCATATATACGTTTTCTTAATATTATCCAATAAAATATTATTTTGAAAGATAAAGGATTGAATTATTTTTAGATAAAAAATTCTACTTCTTTACTTTATAAATGACGCTTTTATTAATTGTTAAACTTTCAAAACGCTCTCCTCTAAAGTTTGGTATTTTTGAGATTGTACACTTTTTTAGCGAAGCGGCGATATTAGTGTAGAAGTGTAGATGTAGATGGTTGATTTTTTACACCTTGTGTCCGAAAAACCCTAATATCTTACGGAACCCTATTTTTGTTCAAAATTAAATATATCCTATATTACTCGTGGATAATGTAGCTTTCGAATGGTGAAAGAATTTTCAAAATCGGTCCAGTAGTTTATGAGCCTATTCATTACAATCAAACAAACAAACAAACAAAGTTTTCCTCTTTATAATATTATTATATAGTGTAGATGTAGATTTTGATAAGGATTAATAGCATGAGTAAAATAAACGCGTTTAAATGTAGTCCAAAAAATAATCAAGATTTTTCAATAAAAAAAATGGTTCTTGTGCCTCACCCGACATAGATAGGTATAGTATGCCGCAAAATTTTTTGTAGATATTTATAAGATCTACAATTACTTAGAACATTTTATGGTTCTATCTTTAATAGTTTAGGCAGGGTACGTAAAATAAGTAACTGTTTTGGTTTATTTTTTACACCTTGTGTCCGAAAAACCCTAATATCTTACGGAACCCTATTTTTATTCAAAATTAAATATATCCTATATTACTCGTGGATAATGTAGCTTTCGAATGGTGAAAGAATTTTCAAAATCGGTCCAGTAGTTTATGAGCCTATTCATTACAATCAAACAAACAAACAAACAAACAAACAAAGTTTTCCTCTTTATAATATTAGTGTAGAAGTGTAGATGTAGATGGTTGATTTTTTACACCTTGTGTCCGAAAAACCCAAATATCTTACGGAACCCTATTTCTGTTCAAAATTAAATATATCCTATATTACTCGTGGATAATGTAGCTTTCGAATGGTGAAAGAATTTTCAAAATCGGTCCAGTCGTTTATGAGCATATTCATTACAATCAAACAAACAAACAAACAAAGTTTTCCTCTTTATAATATTAGTGTAGATTACTTAGAACATTTTATGGTTCTTTCTTTAATAGTTTAGGCAGGGTACGCAAAATAAGTAACTGTTTTGGTTGATTTTTTACACCTTGTGTCCGAAAAACCCTAATATCTTACGGAACCCTATTTTTGTTCAAAATTAAATATATCCTATATTACTCGTAGATAATGTAGCTTTCGAATGGTGAAAGAATTTTCAAAATCGGTCCAGTAGTCTAAGAGCCTATTCATTACAATTAAACAAACAAACAAACAAAGTTTTCCTCTTTATAATATTAGTTCAAAATTAAATATATCCTATATTACTCGTGGATAATGCAGCTTTCGAATGGTGAAAGAATTTTTAAAATCGGTCCAGTAGTTTATGAGCCTATTCATTACAATCAAACAAACAAACAAACAAACAAACAAAGTTTTCCTCTTTATAATATTAGTGTAGATACAATCAAACAAACAAACAAACAAACAAAGTTTTCCTCTTTATAATATTAGTGTAGAAGTGTAGATGTAGATGGTTGATTTTTTACACCTTGTGTCCGAAAAACCCTAATATCTTACGGAACCCTATTTTTGTTCAAAATTAAATATATCCTATATTACTCGTGGATAATGTAGCTTTCGAATGGTGAAAGAATTTTCAAAATCGGTCCAGTAGTTTATGAGCCTATTCATTACAATTAAACAAACAAACAAACAAAGTTTTCCTCTTTATAATATTAGTTCAAAATTAAATATATCCTATATTACTCGTGGATAATGCAGCTTTCGAATGGTGAAAGAATTTTTAAAATCGGTCCAGTAGTTTATGAGCCTATTCATTACAATCAAACAAACAAACAAACAAACAAACAAAGTTTTCCTCTTTATAATATTAGTGTAGATACAATCAAACAAACAAACAAACAAACAAAGTTTTCCTCTTTATAATATTAGTGTAGAAGTGTAGATGTAGATGGTTGATTTTTTACACCTTGTGTCCGAAAAACCCTAATATCTTACGGAACCCTATTTTTGTTCAAAATTAAATATATCCTATATTACTCGTGGATAATGTAGCTTTCGAATGGTGAAAGAATTTTCAAAATCGGTCCAGTAGTTTATGAGCCTATTCATTACAATCAAACAAACAAACAAACAAAGTTTTCCTCTTTATAATATTAGTGTAGATGTAGATTTTGATAAGGATTAATAGCATGAGTAAAATAAACGCGTTTAAATGTAGTCCAAAAAATAATCAAGATTTTTCAATAAAAAAAATGGTTCTTGTGCCTCACCCGACATAGATAGGTATAGTATGCCGCGGACTTTTTTGTAGATATTTATAAGATCTACAATTACTTAGAACATTTTATGGTTCTATCTTTAATAGTTTAGGCAGGGTACGCAAAATAAGTAACTGTTTTGGTTGATTTTTTACACCTTGTGTCCGAAAAACCCTAATATCTTACGGAACCCTATTTTTGTTCAAAATTAAATATATCCTATATTACTTGTGGATAATGTAGCTTTCGAATGGTGAAAGAATTTTCAAAATCGGTCCAGTAGTTTATGAGCCTATTCATTACAATCAAACAAACAAAGTTTTCCTCTTTATAATATTAGTGTAGATAATAATAATAATAATATCCTATATTACTCGTGGATAATGTAGCTTTCGAATGGTGAAAGAATTTTCAAAATCGGTCCAGTAGTTTATGAGCCTACTCATTACAATCAAACAAACAAAGTTTTCCTCTTTATAATATTAGTGTAGATTACTCGTGGATAATGTAGCTTTCGAATGGTGAAAGAATTTTCAAAATCGGTCCAGTAGTTTATGAGCCTATTCATTACAATCAAACAAACAAACAAACAAAGTTTTCCTCTTTATAATATTAGTGTAGATGTAGATTTTGATAAGGAATAATAGCATGAGTAAAATAAACGCGTTTAAATGTAGTCCAAAAATAATCAAGATTTTTCAATAAAAAAAATGGTTCTTGTGCCTCACCCGACATAGATAGGTATAGTATGCCGCGGACTTTTTTGTAGATATTTATAAGATCTACAATTACTTAGAACATTTTATGGTTCTATCTTTAATAGTTTAGGCAGGGTACGCAAAATAAGTAACTGTTTTGGTTGATTTTTTACGCCTTGTGTCCGAAAAACCCTAATATATTACGGAACCCTATTTTTGTTCAAAATTAAATATATCCTATATTACTCGTGGATAATGTAGCTTTCGAATGGTGAAAGAATTTTCAAAATCGGTCCAGTAGTTTATGAGCCTATTCATTACAATCAAACAAACAAACAAACAAAGTTTTCCTCTTTATAATATTAGTGTAGATGAATGAATTTTTATTTAATATAAGTACGTGTATATAATTAGTGTATTATTATTTATAATGAAAGGCCATAAAGATTATTCATGCAACACGAAACATTAATACGATGCATGGATTGACTTCTTTTGTAGTAAATTTATTTACCATAATTATTTTTTTTACTTAAGGAACACAAATAATTAAAATTAGGCCTGTTTTTTTAATGGTCACATAAGAAATATTCGTCTGATAAAATACATTACCTATTTGTAGACAATTTAAAAAAAACAAAACACACAAGCATAGTTTTTCAAAATATCAAGTCATTACTGTCATTAAATTATTATTGTCAAAATCAGACAACGTTTAAGGGGTGAAAAACGTTTTTTCTTTTTGTATGGAAGCTTGCGCGCACACGGTCCTCTTAAAATAACATTACTACTACATTTATGAATAATTAAATCAAGAACATCGGAGGAAAAGGTTTCAAATGAAATTCTATCATGAAATGTTAAAAGAATGTATTAAAGGACACGGTCGTAAATTGCCCCAGAGTCGTTTTATGTTTGATTAAAGAAAAGCATTAAGAGACTTGACTATATAATTTTGCAAAAAATATATTGAATTTTTAATACAATATTGTTAATTTACTTTGCTTTTATCTAGCGGCATATAAATCTACAAAAAAAAATAGGACAACGATTGAATACAATTTCCTGTCCCCAACAATAATTGTTGTGTTTGGCAGAAAATAGCGGTTTCGAGCACTTATAAGCAAACTGGCGACCGCTTAACGAAATGGCATATTGTGTCATACAGTGTCATATAACTGGCAGTTAGTTAAATAAGTAAGCGCTCGCAATCACTATTTTAAGAAGGAAGATGACGTTTGCCTCCCATGGGTACCAACCTTTAAACCTACCAACCTCTTCCTAAAACTTGAAAAAAAAAACTGTGACAAGGAACTTCTTTTCGTTGGCTATTGTTTGCGTCGTCGTAATTTTCACGCGTTACGCACCCTAGCGGGGCAGTTTTCTATGTTTTAGTTTTGGTGGCCTAGATGGCGGTTTCTCGACACAGATGGCGCTTTGATCTAGATAGACCTGTTCTAGATAGTGTGCAAGAGATTGACCCCACACATTTTATTTCATTTTATGTGAAAACCCCGCTATTTACGGCTTATATTACTTTATATTATTTTAAAAGGCGAAGAAACGAACCCATAGAATTAGTTTTGGTCGTGACGCATGGATTTTTACTTTTGGGGCAAGCAATGTATGGCGGGTCGACCGTGTCCTTTGAGGTTTTTTTTTCTAACTAGTTTGTAAATATTTTTATTATGTGTATTGTTTTCATTTGAAAAAAAAAGTTTAATGTTTTATTTTGTTCTAGAAAAAATTCAAAATCAATGATTCTTCAACCTTCAATCACAAGATTAGCCGCGGGCGATACCTCTTTTTCGATGACCTGAAAATCACTATGTATCAAATATTATAATGCATAACAGACAGATAAGTTCTTAATAACAAGATGAGCTTCTTCATTACCATTATTTTACTGTCATCAATATCTTCAGTGCTCATTTCAGGCATGAGTAATTTCATCATTTACTTTTGTATTTTCAAAGTAACTAGCATTATCAATATTTTTTGTGCTATTAACGTTAATATTTTCTATGCAAAGCCTGAAGATAACCATAAACTAGTTGCTAAGCAGACAAAGCATGTTATTTAAAAGCATAATTTTAAAGGAAGTGGAAAAAATAACGAAATTTAAGCCTTTATAATATGTATGCTCAATGAAAAAAATAGGTCACCATAATACTTTTTCATCTCTCCTGTTCGGAAAATAGCACTTTCCTGTATAGATAGCCGGGTGGAAAATAGCTTATCCATCCCTAGGGTGGAAAGTAATTTAGTTTTAATTGGCGTGGTATAGAGTCAAGGCATGCAGTCAAAGCTTGGATCAAAGATAATTGAGTCACATCATATAAAAATAATAAACATTTTTGGTTAGCTGTACATTGAAAAGCATGTTTATTATGATCGTTGATATAAAAAATATTCAATTGATTCAATCTATCATTAAAATATACATTTACTAATCTGTGATTAAAATATTCTGCTTCCCGCCATAATACCAAAATGACACTTTTTTTTTACATTGTCAATGTCATTTTTTCTTTTTAAACTCTATGCCTACTTTTTTAAATTTTGACAATTATTATCTGTGGGGAAAATTCGATCGATATTTTTTACAAGGATTTTAATTATTTCGTATCGTCTGCTATTTCGTACTGTTTTCATGTATTCGTGTCGTTATTCTTTCTAATCATGTTAGATGTTTGGAGAACTGTAAATTAACAGTCTTTTTGTGCAATAACTTGAGTTTTCCTTTCTCGCTGTACTACATAATACCTGACCATGACATCTACAACCACTATTGTAAATTTAATGTTTTTCCTCACAGTCGAAATGAAAAATAGTATGTTTAACTCGGGTGAAAGCACCATTTCACTCTCGAACTATTGGCGCTCTCACTTCGTTCGAGCGCCAGAAACATCTCGAGTGAAATGGGTCGCTTTCTCCCCTTGTATAACAATCTACTATTGCATCTTTGCACTTTTAATTCAATTCTACAAAAAAAAATACAGGATATAACAAAGCCGAAAACCACGGTTTATTTTTCACGGTTTTGTCACAACCTGTATTTATTGAATTCTGATAGATTTTAAAAGTGATTTTTGAATGGAATTAATTACTCCCTTTGCTAGTATAAGTATAAAGTTTTTTTTATGAAATTAAGCAGGTGATTAATTTATAATCATTACAAAATGATTAATTAAGTAAAAGTAATCAATCATAAATCACAATATAACACTGTGCTCATTACTAAAAAGCAAATTTGGATTTTTTTTGCGACAAAATAAGCAATTTGCTCTGCAAAAACACACACACACACACACAGTCATCCGTAGTTATCGTATAGAATGTTAAAGAAATGAAAACACACAATGTGCTTAAGTACAAGTTGGTAAATGTATGTATAATCATGCAAAATAAATTACTATTGCGTAATGTCTTAATAAAAACATTCCTAATCAAAATGTTGTATGAAATTAGTACCGTCAAAAGTCAGAACATTCCAGGTTCATAGTGAAGTAATTGGTTGCCTATAAATTCAGGTATAAGTATTGCTTGAAAACATCGACCATGTACCCACTTACTTACGAGTAAGACAAAAAGAAAAACTTATGACACGTTGCCACGTTTAGATTTGAAAACTTCTGTGAACTACGCCCGTGATATCAAATAACCAATCAGAAGCGAGCAAATCATCAACAAAGAGAATCTCACACACCCGCACTCTTGTAAGCAACTGACGGTTTTTAGAATAAATCTAACATTATCCGTCTAGTAGGTATATGATCGATAGTTTATTTTTGTTTTTATAGTGTTTTGTCACCATACAAACTTAATAATATAAATTGCACTTGTAAAAAGACAACTGTGAACCTGTGACAGACGAGGAATTGAACCCCGTGTCTTACGCAATCCGGGCGTATGCCTATACCACTCGGCCACCGTAACATTAACAGTCCTGTTGAATTTTGCAAGCGCTTCTTAACGCGTAGGCTGCGTGACATCATCAATGTTGTGAGATTGCTCTCACAATATCTGAAGGAAAATATTTTTACAAATATTTTAACAATCAGTTAAGATGATGAAAGCCAATTTATAGTTTATTTTTGTTTTTATAGTGTTTTGTCACCATACAAACTTAATAATATAAATTGCACTTGTAAAAAGACAACTGTGAACCTGTGACAGACGAGGAATTGAACCCCGTGTCTTACGCAATCCGGGCGTATGCCTATACCACTCGGCCACCGTCACATTAACAGTCCTGTTGAATTTTGCAAGCGCTTCTTAACGCGTAGGCTGCGTGACATCATCAATGTTGTGAGATTGCTCTAACAATATCTGAAGGAAAATATTTTTACAAATATTTTAACAATCAGTTAAGATGATGAAAGCCAATTTATAGTTTATAGTATATTAGTACATTGATGATGTCACGCAGCCTACGCGTTAAGAAGCGCTTGCAAAATTCAACAGGACTGTTAATGTGACGGTGGCCGAGTGGTATAGGCATACGCCCGGATTGCGTAAGACACGGGGTTCAATTCCTCGTCTGTCACAGGTTCACAGTTGTCTTTTTACAAGTGCAATTTATATATGATCGATGCTTGGCAATTATTAAAAAGACAAAAGGAATTCCAAAATTAGGACCAAGTTCAAAGGTTAAGTTCAATGTTCTAAAGTTGAGAAAAAATATAATAAGACTTTACTTACTAATACATACAAAAGTACTAAATTATTTATTTCATAAATATAAACAAATATATGAAACACCTGTACGTACAAGGTAATGATGCTTGTATCACTATGTTCCAAATTCTTGGAAATCCTACATGTTCTGGATATAAGTGTAAAAGAAAAATACCCAATATAACCATGAGTTCCGAGTTTTCCTGAGTTCGGTTCACATATAATGAATTATAATATAAACTATTTAACCAACCTTTTAGCCCTGGCCTTAGATATATTATCGTGTAATGCTCCTTTTCGAGACTTGGAGGTAGCCAGGTTATATTTTTTACATTTGTTTCCCATATTTGAAAAACTGTAACAACATTATTGTAATTCAAGAATTTTTTACTAATTAAATAATATTAATTTACAAAATATTATAATTACCAAAATTGCATAGTCGCACTATATATTCACTCGGCGCCAAGGATCACGCGAGGTTTTGCGCGGTAACTCGAGCGATACGTCCACACCTTGTAAAGCCTTGCGGCGAACTGATTTGAAACTGTTTACGAGGATGGTTTTATTGCAGTTTT
>CAUZXH010000173.1:0-18410 GCA_963584085.1 Pyrausta aurata
ACCCTATGCTAGCTTCTCTTACTACCAACTTGCTTCTGTCTGATGCCCAATAGAGTAAATAGAGTGTGTCTCATACACAGAGTGAACACCGAGTAGACTATGTATAAGAATAAATTGTTTACAAAAATAATTCCAATTGTTGAAAATTAACTCGTCAAGTATGTGTAAACGAGACACAATAAAAATTCCATTGTTATGCGACTCCCGGCATTCGTTTGATACCTGACTGATTAAATCGAAATAAATACTCACAGAATATGTAGAGCTCTAAACCAAACACATTTCCTGTTATGTTACATAAACTACTTATTTGATTAACATTTTATGCAAAACACTGTTTATTTTAGTGTGACTTGAATCCATCCATGTTCTACCTACAATTACAGTTTGTGTCTGAACTTTTTTAAATCTTAGTATTGATAGCATATTGTATCTATACCAAGAGAACATTTTCTCTATCCATATCAAGAAAACATTTTCACCTACCTTGAGAAGTTGACACACAGATTTGATGTTGGTGTCCTTGTCGGTATCCAAAAGGTGTAGTAAAACTTTACACAGGCTCTCCCCCAAAGTTTTAATCCTACCACCCTGAAAAATTAAATACTTAAATGTAAGTTAGGGCTAAATTTAAATTATACTAACCTAGGTAAATAAGCAATTAAAATCTTAAAAGAAATACTGTTCTATGATACAGCAATCAAATATTTTTTTTGCTACAACATGCAACTTTTTTGTATCCATAGCTGCACTGTAGATAGTGGTCTTTAACCTGTGGTCCGTGATCTACAAGCCACATGTCAGGGAGTCCATGACCACATTGAGACATGTGATGGTCAATACAATTTATAGTAACAAATGCTACTGTTTTTTTTAACAATACTTGATTGTGTGTGGGTGTTGGTGAAATTGACCAATGTTTGGGAAACACTGTCCTAGAGGTTTGCAAACAGAAAAAGCTTGAAAACGCTGTTTAAGTATTACCTGGCTATCCTCAAGCTGCGTGTAGATCTCCGCGAGGAACATCGCGAACCCGCGCATGTTCTCCTCAGAGGTCTCCACGCCGCTGATGATCTTCACCTCCTCGGCGGAGCAGCGCTCCAGCAGGCACGCGCGGAATGTGGACTCCTCGGGAGGGGCCACCGAATCGTACATCGAGCACAGACGCGCGCCGTTGTAACGGAAGTTCGACTCGCCAATCGACTGAACAAAAAGAAATCTTCAGAATTTGGTAACAAACATTTCAATTCAACCAATAATGATACTGCAGTCTGAAGTATTTCCTAGCCTTAACTTGAATAGTTAGAAGAATCAAAATTTAACTGGGCATAACATAATTGTAGACACTTAAAAAACATTTACTCATGGCAAAGTTTTGAATTTCATTTACCAATTCAAAGGCTATCAATACAGAGGCATAAAGATGTGTTCATGTTGTATAAAATCCAGTATCACGCAATGTATTCATGTTACCAAGTTAGTTTTGTTTGTTCTCATACCAATAATTATAATAGCCTTTTATTCTGTTGATTCAATGATTTTATTATACATATTTCAAATATTTGATCTTGTAACAAACATTAAGGCTTACATACTTGCAAGGACTGACCACATGACCTATTTTGTAAAATGTATACTTTACTAAATAGGTACATTATAATTTCCCAAATGCATTTGTTAAAATACTTACTTGATTGACAATAGCTTCAACCAAAGCCCTGGTGGAGCTGGTATCGTGCAGACTGTGAGCAAAGGAGTCTACAAGGGGACCACACAGGGTGTCGAACTTGCCAGGGTCAAATGTTATCTCGCACATAACAGTAATCAGGTTGGCAATGTTCTCCTGTAGATCATTACAGAAATAAATTAATGCATTAGATATTGAAAAACTATACCAGTTTTCCAAGAGAATATGCATCTCCTTTATCAACTTTAATATTATAATATCATGAAATTTCATGGGTACTACTTATGAACAAGATGTATATAATTTACAAACCCGCAAATCCATGTTTTCATGTTCTTCAAGGGAATATGACATTTCATCGAAGTTGTATGGATTTTGATCTTGAGCTTGCCGTAAGCGATCTTGCACAGAGAAGCGGTGTGGCCTGTAAGGGGCCGGATCCGGGGCATATGTTGGCACCGATTGAGGATTGTAGTTTGGTGGATACCATTCTTTAGCTTCCGCTGATAAGTTCGATTCGAATTTTGGAGGTTCAGCTGGTAACAAAAGCGACATTTTGAATCAAATTTTCACTCAGTAATGTAATGTAAGAAAGAAAACGGCAGAGGTTATGATTATATTCATCACCACTGCAAATAATGACACGGTAACCCACAAAAAAAATTTGCATCACAACCAATTTACGGCACGATCGACTACTACTGTCAAACGAGGCGACGTCATTAGAAATGAAAATCCTTACTTTCACCTGAAGTATTATAATTATGCAGATCGCCTGGCCAACAATGACGGAGTCAAAATATAAAGGACAGAATTCGTGAAAGTGCACGGCAGAACAATTAGCGTAAATCTTACCTTTCGCATCCTCAGCGAGCCTAGGCCGGCGAAGCTCCCGTGGCTGATTTTCAGGCTGCTGCCATCCGCGGCCTCTGCCTCTAGGCCCTCCTACTTCTCCGTTATTCATTTCATACAGTTCTATACAATACGATGCGGGGATCACTTTGAATAAATTCCATAAACCGCACAAGGTTTTCCAAATCTCAAAGATCGTTCAATGAATTCGACACGTAAACAAAGAAAAATTCAACTGTGCTCAATCCACTACTCCTCCATGTTATTTGCTAGAGAGAGACAAAACATAAAGGAAAGCAAACCAGAAACCAGAAACCAGAAATACGAGTATTTTATAGAGGGAAGAAAGGCAAGTTTCAAGTGCTTGTCACTGTTAAAAATAATAGAATGATTTTAAAAAAAGCCGCGTGCCTCGTGTCGTGCTCCAATCCAAATACTTGCAAACAGAAATTAATTTAGTCAGTTTACCAACGAGGACGAATAGCACTTAACTGTTATCTTCAGCTAATATTTTATTATGGAAACTGAAAACTTTATTTAAAAAATTGCACTTTAAATTTTCAGGCGATGAATCGAACCCAGAACAGTAGAACAGGTTAAAAACTTTAAATACCTAGGCAGCCTAATTACCGACGACTCCAGGTGTACACCAGACCAGGGCTGCCAGCAAATAAATTTCGATTATACAGTTTAGTATTCTAAATTATACGAATTTTGATCGCATTATACATAAATCAATATTTTTTCGTAATTTCATAAAACTAACATGAATAGATTTATACATATAAATGTAACTGATCGCTGTTGTGTACATGAATGAAAGAAAGATCTATGAGAATATTTTTTTGAGGGTCGATTATTTTTTTTGTATATTTGTGCTAATGTCAGAAACGTCTAAACCAATTTTATCATTTATGTTTCATCATATTATTATCATTTTTAAATGGTTTATAACCCTTTCAAGGATAACTGAAGTCAGCGCGCGAGCGAAGCGAGCGCTTAAAATTTTTGGATTTTAACGTTCTTCATAGTGATAAAACCAAAGTCATTGCGCGAGCGCAGCGAGCGCTTCAAACTTGGTTTGTAATGCTTTCAATAGTGATGTTAAACCAAAGTTATTGCGCGAGCGAAGCGAGCGCTTACAATTATGGTTTGCTTTTTAAAGCGATAAAACTAAAGTCGTTCAATATAAAACGTTTGTAGACAACGCTCAAACTGCTGAGCCGATTTAGATAAAATTTAGTGCAACGATAATTTTCGAATCTACGGGGAGCGGCTGCTCTGGAGATAATTACAATTAAAATAAATGATAAAACAGTAACAATCAGTGTCAGCGACAACTTTAAACAATAAAAGCATCACTCACAGGTGACAGACTACCGAACGACACATTAACTTAAACGTAGTGATTCAACCCACTCAGTGCTTACAATCAGCAGAGGAACTATAGCCACACGAAAAGACATTTTACTTCCTCGTAGTTGTAAAGTTGGCAATGATACTTTAAAAACATCATTGCAGAGTGACAATTTGTGTGGACAATTTCGAGAAAAGTAATAGCTGAACTCCCGTTTAATTTCATGCCGCATGCTTTTGTATCGTATTATACGAAATTATCAGGGATACAATTTATGGTCCGATTATACAGATTTTGTATCCAATTATACAATCTGGCAGCCCTGCACCAGACATAAAAGCGAGGATTGCGATGGCAAGGCAAGCTTTTAACTTAAAAAAGAACTTAATAAAGGCCAGAATATCCAGCAATGTTCGCAAAAATCTCGTGAGTGTACATTTGGAGTATAGCACTATATGGGTGTGAAACGTGGACCATGACAAAGAAAGATAGGGAGAGACTGGAAGCGTTTGAGATGTGGTGCTGGAGGAGGATGGAGAGAATAAGCTGGACGGAGAAAAAAACTAATGAAGAAGTCTTGAACTTGGTAAAGGAAAAGAGAAAACTAATAGAAACAATTGAGAGTAGAAGAGGGAGAATGCTGGGACACTTGATACGACACGACAGTTTCATCAGAACGATAATAGAGGGAAGAATAGAAGGAAAAAGGAAGAGAGGAAGACCTAGAATAAGCTATATGCATCAAATAAAGCAAAAGTTGAATGTTGCGTCGTATCAAGAAGTCAAGAGAATGGCGGAAGAGCGTAAAGAATGGAAAAAACTCCACCGACAAGAGCTTGGCTCTTAAATTAGATGATGATGAATCGAACCCCGCGTCATGTGCATGCATGATGGATGTGTTATCTAGTGCATGCATGCCTTTACCATTTCATCGATTTCATGTTCAGGGCCCAGGGGCAATACTCTTACTAATCTGTGCAGGGGCACAAGGGCACAACACAAGTAATTTTTGTAGGTGCAACTTAACAGACAGACAGACTTGACGAAACTATAAGGGTTCCGTTTTTTGTTATTCGGCTACGGAACCCTAAAAAAGGAGCCAGTCATAGACTGCCAGCACCCGTTGCATGGGTTGGCTTGTCGCGTCGCGCGCGACGCGGTATAAATAGATATAGGTATATAAACGATCGCAAGATGTCGATATAACTGACGCTATGCTAACTTTCCTAAACTGTCAAACTTGTATAAAAAACGGCAGCCATAATGCAGCCATTACGCACTAGAGACAAATTGTCTACGACCTCGCGTTATAGATATATTAAAAGACTGTACCATGCACGTGGAGATAAATTATCTAGGTAGACGCGGTAAAACGCGCGACAAACGGGTTTATCGATGTGCCATGCAACGGGTGCTGATTCCCCCATAAAATTAATATTCAAAAAATAATATTAATAAAAAATAAAATACACCAAGAGAGAAATACTTCAGCATTTTGCTAAACAAATATTAAATTATTAATACAAAATAATGTTTAGTTTGCATTATATGTTTCTGCTGTATCAGGGTTTGAGAATACAAAAAGTAAGAGATGTAACGATTTCATACAACTTCCCAGTATTATATTATCTGTGCCTTAACTGACAATCGCCGTGTTTGGTAAAAAATAGCGCTTATAAGCAAAGTGACGCCTGTTCACTAAAATGGTGGATTATGCCATAGAATTGACAGTTAGCTCTTGTATGTAAGTAAGCGCTAGCAATTGCTTTTTTGGAGAGATAAGGTAAAGTGACCGTTTGCTATGATTTACATTTGTTTGCTTAAATAGCGTTTATTCGATATGTTTACATCTAAAACACACAGATGGCGTAAGGTACTTGGTGCTCGATTCTGGATGCTGCAAACTATTGTTCGTATGGGCCAAACGTCAACAATCTGTTACCATTGGTATTTTGGTACAGTAAATTGGTGAAATTTTGGCCCTAGGTAGACAATGTGGAAGACTTGACTCCATACATAAGTAGTTCATTTCATTTAACATGAATGAGAACCCTGCTATCTACGGATATATTTATTAAAAACTTTTTTTATAAACTTATTCATATTCATTCAGTTTTGGTATAGAATTCTCCTTTTGGGGCAAACAATGTATGGCGATGCGGCCATTTTCTTTGATTTTTCATGCGTGTTTGATACAAAATTTTCGGGAGGGTATCGCGCCGTGAGTTCTTATAGCCTAACTGGCTTCTTCAGGGCGAGCTCGTTCCATCTTCGATCGACTCCGTCTTAGTCGCACTGGCTTGGTCTGGCTCTGCTCTGGAGTCAAGAGCAAACCCATACTAAATAAAAAATAAATAAAAAAACAAAGAAATATATGAATAATCAAAAAGGTTGAGATCACAAAGTAAATTTTATTTCTTCATATTTTGTAACACATACTAGATGTAATCAATATCTATTCATACAGCATGTAATATGTAGCATAGCATTAGCAGTGTATTTTATTAAAACCAATAACTTTCTCACATGTTCTAAAATCACTTGTGTTATTTAGCTAGCCCCCGTGTTTAGCCCAAACTTTTTCTCATGAATGAAGTCAATGAAGAAGAATTTTACTAATGGATCATATTATTTTATCAGAACAAAAAATATGTACAATATTTAACAAGTATACATTAAAAATTGCACTTGAAAAAAGCAACTGTGACTACAGAGTCACTCGTCTGTCACAGGACAGACGAGGAACTTCCTCGTCTGTCACAGAGTCACAGTTGCTTTTTACAAGTGCAATTTATATTATTAAGTTTGTATGGTGACAAAACACTATTAAATCAAAAATAAACTAAGTATACATTATATGTATCTACTTACAAGTCATTGCAAAAAATGTATTTACATAATCACTATTATCACAAAATCTTTCTTGATGGTTTAGAAAGATGAACTAACTAGTATAACTACTAACTACCGAGTAGTAGCACAAAAATGTATTAGGAAAACCATGAGCTAGGCTGATTATAGTGCACCTACACATAAAAGCAGTACTAAAATCTAAGCAATTTTAAATTATTAAATTTTAATATTACAGAATAATACAAAGCCTTTTAAAAATGATGCATTTTCTAAATTAGCTAAACATTTGGCCACATTTGCTCCTGATGTTAAGTGAAATTTCGGCCTAAGATTATTGGCTTACATAACTTTATAGTAAAAGTGAGATTTGTGAGCAGAAGCTTGACATGGTAAAACACAAGCAATTTGTTAGTGAAATCAGACAAATTTTAACTTTGCGACTACAGAACGAAACAATCAGGAGAAATTATAATAGACCGCTATTAATTATTATTATTCCTATGGCTGATCTAGAACGATTAAATCTTATTGTGTACAACAGAAAATTTCGGTTTAATACATGGACTAGTCGGCTAAGTTAATATACAACAAACAAATAATTATTTTGAATAATCTGCCTTCAAGCAAGTTTTGTATACTACAAAATATGATGAGTTCCCAAGATTTCCCCTGGATTTATGATTAATTACCTTGATGATGCAAACCCTTTGAAACAAAATAACACATTTTAAAATTGGTCCAGACACCTTTTGTAATCAGAGAACATGACTAATAAATAAGCCTTTTGATAATTTACTAAAAATACATTTAAAACATCAACCCAACAGACTTTGACTCAGATGTCTGCACATAGTCTTGGATAAACATAAATCACATCACATTTTAATGAATATTTACGATGAATGAAATAGAAGATTTTACCATTGCTTCTTTCTTACTTTAGATTCACTAAGAGTTTGCATAATCCACTATCTACTAATTTTAATTTAACTGCCTCGGTGGCGCAGCGGTGAGAGGGTCGCATTTTAAAGCGACGGCTGCGCGGGAGGTTCCAGGTTCAATTCCCAGTCGGTTAGTCGTTGTGACTGGCCACCGTAGTCGAAATCGGCTAGGGGGACTATTATCTACTAATTTAAAATTATTGTCTATATACTAAATGATTCTCCACAACCACATGTGCCTTTTATATTTGGATTGTTGAATACAAATTCAGCTGATAGTTTATCTTCCACAAAATCCATTTCAGTTCCTGAAAAGATAATATTTTTCAATATATACATTTATGCTTATATAAAATTTGTGATTTATGACTAGCTAGGGCATCACTATTTCAGCATTATTTAGATACTGGTGATTATATACAAATTATGAAATATATACATTATAGTTACCTAATAATGTTAACTGAGCCTTTTTATCAATGATTATAGTCACACCATCTTGTTTAACTTCTTCATCCAATTTGTCTTTATTTTTAGCATAATCAAGTGTATATGACAAGCCATTACAGCCCCGTTGTCGTACCCCAACTTTCAGTCCTATGAAACCCTTTGCTTCGTCTTTTGCCATTATTTCTTTTATTTTGTTAACAGCCGAAGGGGTGAGAATTAAAGCGGCTCTGGAAGGTAGTATTCGCTTTTTCACTGCTCTTACAGTGGCACTTGCTATAGATTTGGTCGCCATCTGGAATCTATGTTTACAACATGAGTGATTAATTGTAACGTACGTAAGATATTGAAACAATCGTGTCATTACTGTAGTATCTTGTGTTTTGAATTAGCGATTGGTACAAAAAATACAAGTAAACGTAACTGCGTATTGATAATAAAAGAAAAGCGTGATTGGTATCTGAGTGTTATAACAACTTTAATAATATAAATAAAGTAACCTTAATACCTGTTCCTTATATTATAGATGCAATTGAGAGGAAAATCTCCTTTCTATCAGCCAATATTTATTTCATAACACAAGTTTTCTTTTGCTGAAATTATATATTTAGTTCTTGTACGTCATTCTTGTAAATTTTTTATGTCAAAATCATATGGTGGGTATAGATAACAAAAACTCATTAAAATCACAGTGAAAAATCATTTGATTAGAGACATTATTTGACAGTGATGCGTTTTTTTGTGTATCCGAATAGCGTTTTTCCGAACACGAATGACACGTCTTCTATCGCACTCGTGTATCGTGTCGTGTAATGATTTTCTTTGCAAATTTAATAAAAATTAACAATGGGTGGCCAAAAATTTGAATATGATGAAAGTGGATCTACATTCTTTTACTTCGTACTCTCTTTTCTTGCCCTAATATTGGTACCAGCTACATTTTACTACTGGCCCAGGAAAAGGAAAGAAGGTAACTTTTATGATTATCATTTTACAGTTAAAATTAACTAAAATGTATAATTTTTTCGGTCAGCCACTTCGCGTAAGAAATCATATACAATGTACGGTATATCATATTTAACCTAGTGTCATGCAGTCGTCAATTTACCGCTAAATTTCCTACTTCAAAAGGATGCTTGTGCAGCGTGTTTCGTTAATTAAGTCATGCTCATTTCATTTATGCTGTGTTCTTTCAAAGGCTTGTATTCTGATTTTAGATCCCGCAAAACGAGCAGAACTATGTCAATGTCCAAACTGTATAAAAAAACAAATAATCATAGAACAATCACAACCCTACAAGGGAGTCAAGAACTTCTTTATCAAACTAGCTATTATATCAGGATGGGTATTACTTGGCTTTTTAGCATACAAAGTATCACAGTTTGATTATGAGATGTCTAACTTTGATCCCTATGAGATCCTGGGTCTGCCACCAGGTGCTACTCAAGCTGAGATCAAGAAGTCATACAGAAAGCAATCTCTAATACTTCATCCAGATAAAGAAACTGGTGATGAAAAAGCATTTATGAAACTTACAAAGGCCTACCAGGTAAATTATACTGTGCTAGTTTTATATCAAATCATATTTTGATTCCATTGGGATATCTAATGCTGATTTTGCCATAAACGGTACCTACATGCATTTAGGAGACTTGTGAGTAATACAAAACTATTGGTTTTTATATGTAACTAAAAGTTAGAATGACATTTAAAACTATCAAGTACTGAGTTTTGAGACACAATATTGTTATTACAGTTCATATCATGTCATTAAGTCCTGATGGATTTAAGAGAAAATAAACTTCTATAATCTTTAGGCCATAATTTTTAGTGTTTATAAAATTTCTTATTTTCTACTAGGCCCTCACAGATGATGAAGCGCGGAGAAACTGGGAGAAATATGGCAATCCTGATGGTCCTGGTGCTATGAGCTTTGGTATAGCTCTTCCAAGCTGGATTGTTGAGAAAGAGAACAGTGTGTGGGTACTAGGGCTGTATGCCTTGGTATTTATGGTGGCTCTTCCTACTGCAGTAAGTAGTTTTGTTTTATGTTAGTAATTTTTCTTTGTATAACTATTATTTATTTAGTATTGTATGAGACTCACATTTAATTATTTTTCTTAAAACTTTTTCATTCAACTTTATTTTAATAATAATGAATTTTGTTCACTAATGTACTTTATAAAAGATATTTGTTTTAAAACTGTATAAAATTTTCAGGTTGGTACATGGTGGTATAGGTCAATTAGATTCTCAGGGGAGCAAGTATTATTAGATACAACACAAATGTATTTTTATTTTTGCCATAAAACACCATCAATGCCTTTGAAAAGAGCTCTTATGATTCTGGCTGCGTCCTGTGAGTTTGACAGGAGACACAACTCTGAAATAATTGAGAGGGTTACAGATAATGAGGAAGTTCCAATGGTATGTAAAAAAACTAATATACAGGGTGTCCAGAAAGTCAAGGTCAAGCCGAAACCGGGTGATAGGCTGAGTCATGCATGACAGTCACTAGAAAAATAAAATAAAAATTCTAACTTATGTACTTTTCGAGCTATGGACTTTTTAAAAAAAAACTAAAAATTTACACCTTGTATTGGTTTGTCGACTACTGTGGCCACAAATATTAACTTTCTTCAGATATAATGCTCATTTTTGTGACCTAAGATGGTCAAGAACATGTCATTAATAAAACTGGAGTGTCCAGTGTGCTGATATTTAATTATGATTAACGGAAACAGATGTTAGTCTGAGAGTAGTTTTATGCATAATTAAGAGGACTTATTTATAATTCTAAAATAATATTAGCTGCTCCGCGAGCTACCAAACTTGGGGGAGAAGAACAAAGAGCAGCCGCTGTGCCGGCCGTACAGCATCAAGGCGCGGGCGCTCCTGCACGCGCACCTCGCGCGCATGAAGCTGCCGCCCGACACGCTGGAGTGCGACCGGCGGTACATCGTGGCGCGCTGCCCCGACCTCATCGTCGAGATGGTCAACTGCGTCAACCAGCTGATCGCGCTCGCTTACGCCAGGCGGAGTGAGTGTCGTAGTCCCTTACGTTAAAGACCGGCCGCCCAGAGATTGTTTTTTTTTATCTTCTTATATCATCACACTGCTGGGCAAAAGTCTCCAGTCTCCACTGACGCCTTCCATTCGTCCCTGTCTACCTACAAACAATAACTTCCAATCTCTTGCGAAGCTGGTTTAGTCAAAAGAGCTATTAAGAAGTTTTAAATTTTGGAAATACACAGTAAATAATGTCTTCTTTTCATATATTTGCTGTCAAAATTGTAAACTTCATTATTCTCTGGGCGGCTGGTCTTACAGTAGTACGTGTAGCAATAACAGACTTCACCTCATATTTAAAAAATATATAAAACAATGCCACTTTTTTATGACTTGGATTAGAAGTAAATTAAAAAAGGAAAGAATCCTTTTATACCGTCTTGTTTGTATGTTCTATGATATAAGACATTTTCTCTTAGCTCATACTTATTTCATTCAGTTTGTCATTTACCATTTCTGTATGTTTGTATTAATAAGCGAAACATATTTTTAGTACCTCGTCTGCCTACAATCGAGACTATCGAAAACTGCATGAAGCTGTCCCCTATGATTGTGCAAGGACTGTGGGAGTACAAATCGCCGTTACTACAGCTGCCATACATCACCGAGGACCATCTCAAATACTTTACAAACCGCAAGAAGCATATCAAATCACTGCTACAGCTGGCCCAGTTGCCGGGGGAAGAGAGAAGACAGGTGCTGCGGTTTCTGAACGACAAACAGTATGAGGACCTCATGAAAGTTCTAGGAAACATGCCTTATATCCATTTCCAAGTTAACACTGAAGGTAAGTCAACACATATCATATACCAAATCGTCTGTAGTGTGTTAGCACTCTAAGTAACGGGACTTTGACACCATTCTTTTAAATTTAGTACAGCTAGTTTAAAAACCTGCCATGAATACTAATAGGAAAAGCAAACAATGAGTGTCTATCAACAAATATTCAGGTCGATAAATCAGAACTAATAAAAAACACAATTAACTTTTTCCATTATTTCAGTAATCGATGACGAAAACTCGACGGTGGTTACGGCCGGCGCCATAGTGACAGTCACCGTGTTTTTGAGAAGAACCAACATGAGAGAACTGTTCGGTGACACCACCATCAAAGAGAAAGAAAACATCAAGTATGTGTTTCCTTAACTTTAACTAGTAGTCCCGGCGAAATACGTTCCTCCCTATGACTATGAACTTATGGCGTGATTTCCCCTCGCGCCCGCCGCGATTTTTGATGAGATTTGTATGTAAAATTTTTAATCAAAACTCACGACGCGGTTTACGCCTCCGTCGGGCGCGGTTTGATTGCGGCTCCCACCGCTTGGGTGAAAACCGCGTCGTCGCGCGGTTCGCGGTTCCCGCAGCCTGGTTTGGTTGCGCCCGCCAACTTAGCGATCGAAAATCGCAGCTGCTGCGGATGTGGGGTCACAAAATCTGGCGGGCTCGTGAGTTTTGAAATAAAACCGCTATCCAGCGGCCGCGACGGGCGCGGGTGGAAACCGCGAGGCGGTGGTAAAATAAAAAACACTAATCGGTCCACCCATTCTCGAGCTATCAATGGCGTAACTCACACGACTTTATTTTAATTACATTTTACATATTTAATCGAAATATGCATTATGTGGTTAACCGTATTTTATTTTTTATAGTTAATTTTTGTTTTTATAGTGTTTTGTCACCATACAAACTTAATAATATAAATTGCACTTGTAAAAAGCAACTGTGACTCTGTGACAGACGAGGAACGTATTTTATTTGTTACGAATTCACGATGATTATAATGCATAATATCAGCAAAGTCAAGGTCAACGCTCTCTGATTAAAACAAGTTTTAAGAAATAAACTTGATTTGGAAGAGATTCATTTAATTTAGTAAATGAGCTAATGAATTTCGAATTAGCCAGTAGATTTTCATCGTGTTGCATGCATAGCTAATCAATTTATTTTTACGTAGGCGATAACGGCGACTTTGATTTGATTTTCCCAACTCACATTTTCCATACAAAATTGTATACTTTTTCGAACAATGTTTACACGAACAGTCCGGTTTACCTAACGTGACAATCGCATTACGTATCCAATGTTTATCTGCATAACAATAACAACTTTTATTTCACCTCCTTCAGAGAAGAAGAGGAAGGCGCCGGCGACAACGCCGACAAAGAAAAGGGTGAGAATGATAAAAACGACAAAAAGGAGGTGTTCAAGAGGCCCGTCTGGATGAAGCAGACGAAAAAGCACGCCCAGTCAAAGAAAGCAAAGAAACCAGCTGCAAACAAACAGCAAGCAAAGCCGGCAGCTACCGCTACGCCGCCACCGCCGGTAAATGATACCAAGAAAAAGGAACCTAAAGAAAAGGAACCAAAGAAAAAGGATGAAGATGGTGAGTTACTAATTACGTTTTTTGAAAGCAATATTACACAATAATTGTAGATACTTTAAAAAAAACCGGTTAAGTGCGTGTCGGACCCGCGCACTGAGGGTTCCGTGCCACCCTTAACTGAATTCAGGGTCCACTTACTTTCACTTAACGAATTGCGAATTCGCAACATATTGCGACAGCAAAAATAACTTTGTTTTTCATAGTGTTTGTATGAAAGACAAAGTTCTATTTTGCAATATCTCAAAAACTACTGGTTCGATCTCCTTCAAACCAATTTTCGTTGCAAGTTTTTGTTGAGATGTACATCATATATTTTTTTCAAAATTTTCACTTTCTTAGTTCAAAAGTTAGATGGGGGGGACGCCCATTTTACCACTTTGGAAGCGTCTGTATCTCAAACCTTACACTTTTAGAAAAAATGGTTTTAGAAACCTCAATATCATTTTAAAAGACCTATCCATAGACACCCCACACGCATAGGTTTGAGTAAAAAAAAATGTTTAGGTTTTAGTTTCATGTATGGGAGCCCCCCCTTAAATATTATTTTTTCTTACTTTTTGTATCTGAATCGGAAAGCGGTGAACAAAATACACCTACCTACCAAGTTTCAGCTATGTGATGCTTATAGTTTCAGAATAAAGTGGCTGTGACATACGGACGGACAGACAGACAGACAGACAGACAGACAGACAGACAGACAGACAGACTTGACGAAACTATAAGGGTTCCGTTTTTTGCCATTCGGCTACGGAACCCTAAAAAGTGGAAAATCACATAGTCGTTGACACTATAATAGTAACCCTTTATGAGACTAGCTTTTCTTTTGTCCTATTTTCACTTTATTCGCACCACCTGTATTTTTTTATGATTAGACCTATGGTCAAAGAATACATATACTAACGTAAGAAGAAGCGACACTGACACTTGTGTGCAGTAAACTAACTCGCAGCTATGTGTGCGTGTCGCGGAGGCGCGCGGGGCCTGCGCGGGTGGCGCGAGGTGGAGAACGCATGTCACGGTATGCGAGAGTCGAAGGGTCACACATCGCCGCTTGCCGCCGAGCCGTCGTCTCTGCTCGAAGCAATTTTCATAGTTCGCCCGCGCTGCATCGCGTCGTATGCGCTTTCATACCGCTTTCGAGCTACCGGCCGCGCAAAAAAATACTATTATGTCTTCTGGAGGTGTATATTGTTGTGTCTACGGCTGTGGCAATAACTACAAACGCCAAAAAGAAAAAAGCTATTTTGTTAAAAATAAAGACGATTTGTCCCAAACATTGGGAAACAGTTTGTTGGCCAAGATGCAACATATAACATTTAATAATATGCCTTGTGAATGCTTCCCAGTAGATTTTTTGAAAAAACTGTTCGTTCGATTTCGAATATTCTCTATAATTAAAGAAAATAATAAAATGTTTAAAGTTAGTCGGAAAAACAGAAAATTTATTAAAGTCAGTAATTTATAACATAATTGTGAATACTATTATACCAAATATATTTTGAACCTGAAATACATAAACATCTTTCATTAAGTAATTATTATTTCCTTGTGCCGCGGTAGCTAAACCGCCAACCCTACGCGTAGACGCAGCATTTCAAGGTCACCGACGCCCGAGTTACACCGATAGATCAGTGTCGCGCCTGTGCTATGGTGGAATTGTAAATAATGATTTTTACAACAATACATCGGCAAGTGAAAGCTGAACCTAGCAAAAGGCGGTAAATTCAAAAAATCTAAAACTGGATTTTCCCGAGGTTCAGCTTTCACTCGTCTTGTCAGAGTATACAGTTTGTTTGTGCATGAAGTTGGAAATAAATAAATAAACTTAAACCATAGACTAAACATACATTATACATAATGATTGTGTCAATATAACAACTGAAGCTATATATTAATGGGTTCGCCGTAAAAAGGGTAACGATTTGGTATTGTTGACTTTTATTATCTGGAACATATATTTCTTACATGTTAAGAGAACGCGCCCGTTGACAGAAAGACATTCACGACCGTTGTGATGTAATAAAGCGCTGTAATTCATTGCGAACTAATTTCAGACGCCTGAATAATGAGTCGCGTTCAATTTTGCCTTGTCATCAAGGTTCAGAGTATTGGGATATTTTAAGACTAATCGGTAAGACAGTTAAACGCTCAGGATCGATAGGCCGCCGTCACGTAAACAAAAGAATGTTGATAAACCCATCCGTAAGGGTTTGATTGCATATATGGCGTTACTTACCAAATTATATAATGATAGGAATAATTAATTTTACACAATATATTATTCAGGTTTACAAATACCTGATCAATACATTGTGTCATAATCCTCACGTTACGCCACTCTGCAATTGGTTTGTAGGGTGGGGTGTGGTTGGTTGGTAGGGTATGCCTACGTAAACGTACGTACGTATGTACCTATGGACCCAGCGAGGTCGCGAAGACGATGTCCGTAAATACAGATGAATATAGTTTTTTTTAACAATATTTTCCAGAAATATAATACATAGTCCTTATATATTCTGTGTAAATAAAGGCACCCTGAACGCAATAAACTTCATGGAAATTATAGTACCTATGAAAATAACGTTGTCTTCTATTAACTCAAACATTAGTGACAATAAAACTAAATTCTTGTAGAATATTTCTTGATTTCTTCATTTATTTATATAACGTTGCGTATTGAATTTACGACGTAGTTTTTGTTAGTATTATTAAACTGCAATTGAAAAATAACCTTCTTTCTATCAGGCGAAGAATCAGATTTGGGCAGCTCGGACGAGTCGGGCTCCCACGACTCGGGCTCCGAGGACGAGTCGCGGGACAAGTCGACAGCGGCCGAAGAGGACGACGACGACCAGTGGGACAAGTTCCAGAAGCGGCTGCAGAAGCGCGAGCGGCTCGAGGGCCGGTCCAAGAGCTCGCATCCGGTGCACTGCCCGTACTACCCGCAGGTAACTATGTGTATCGCTCGCTGAGACTAGCGCGAGCAGGCATGCAACGCAGCGCGTGTGCCTACATTTCAAACGTGGTTGAAATATGCTTGCGGGAGATAACGTTTTCAACCCGTAAACCTTAATGGAATGAGACAAATTAAATCGGACAAGGTATAAAGTGGTGGAAAACGTTTTTACTTTTTGTATGGAAGCTTTCGCGCACACGATCCTCTTAAGTGTCTTCTTCTGCGGTCTTGTGTCACCTGTACTCTCGCCAGACACAAGCGTCCGAGGACAAGTTCTAGGTATTTGTACCTCAGCTAGTTTATGACAAAGGGGTTCTTTGTCGTTTAGCTAAATAATAAATTAATAAGTACTTTATTGCAGGAAATTATTAACACAATTATACCCACATACCGTCCATAACACAAACTAGCGTCGCCAGGGCCGCGTCACATAGCGGAGAGCCTAGGCTCAGGTCAGACGACGCGATAACTACGCGGTTACATGAAACCCGAACGAACTCCGTATTTTCGGGCTGTTTCTTACCATGAAAATACTACGGGCCCGTCAACGGAACGAAATCGGGTTTTGACGTTTGTTGTTACGGATAGCTTACCATGAACACACGAGCCCGTCACGAAAATTAGATTTTGACGTACAGTTTTTCGGGCGTTTCGCCGAACTTCTCACGAGAACTCAAGTGCTACCGTAAGCTTTTCGGATTAACATTTTATTCCTGAAATAAGTTACTTTTTGATAATTCTATCACATTTTCGGTTTTTTCTTTCACTGAGGTGTACTTTTAAGTGAATAGTGAATATTAATAAAGTAAGATACTAATTAGTAAAAGTTATGGCATTCGTGTTAGCTGTCTTGGAAGCCCTAAGAGAAGAGTGCCTTGAGCAAAGACGCCAACGTTGCTACCTACGTGAGAACTATCTTGAGCGAGCAGTATTTCCCGATATTGCGTTTATAGCTTCTTATAGATCCATGGATGAATTAGTCTTCATAAGCGTCCCTTTTTTGAGTTTCACGCCATTAACAGATGAAATATTGCCACTCATGATTAAGAACACATAAGAACTCGGCGCGAGGTAAAAAACACTTGAAAGTTAAACTTCTATTACTCGGAATCGCATGAACATGTCATCACATACATAACAAAACGAACGTAAACAAACAAAGTTATGTGTATAATACTGCGGGAGGAAATATCCTCTCAACATCAAAATGTTATTAGTGGGACGTGACATTCTCTATTTGGTTGGCCTATCTTAGGTATTTTATAGTGTATTCACAAAATTTATTTGATAAAAATTGCTAATGTTTTAGTAACATACGGAGCATTCCACTAATTTTAACTGTAGTTTATAAAATGGAATGCATAAATATACTGATTAAAAGCGTTAAAACTATTTAAATACAAGTAATTTTAAAATTTTCATGTTATTACCGGTTTTTAGGACAGGCACTATAAATAACCTTTTTCAATCATTCGTTCACGTAACTTTGTCTATGCGTCCGAACTAAACCTAAGCATCCGAAAATATTTCGTGGTAGCTACGAGTCACGTATTTCGGTCGGGTTACGGACGGGCCCGAAAATACGGACTAACGTTTCATTGTAGGCCTACTGCGCCGCCGCACGGGCAGCGTGCTGCAGACGTGCGCCGCGGGCCCACGAAATGACCTCAGCCAGTTTATTAAGAGTTTATGATTACATTAGAATAGTTAGATACGGGAGTGCTACCATGTACCTTATTATTTATGAGCTTCCGATATTTCGGCACTGTTGCAAGCGCGATGATCACGGAGTAACTGAAGAGAACTTGCGGGTGGGTTGTTATTGGCAGACATATCGGTCTACCCTCCTTCGAAGTCGTTTATTC
>CAUZXH010000174.1:0-25487 GCA_963584085.1 Pyrausta aurata
GTTACATTTACTTAAAATTTATTCGTAGATAAATTATACAAGTTAATCCATAAACACATCATTTATTTATTACACAATAATAGCATTAGAACAGGAAACTCTTAAGTTCTACATTTACAACCATACAAATTACAACCATATAGTAATTTTAGGAGATCAATCAATACTATAGTTTTAAATAGGAATTTTTGGAATATTAATTTCGAGATAGATACGAAGTTTTATTTAAAAAAATCCATCGACAAGAGCCTAGCTCTTGACTTTGATGATAAGGATTAATTTCGATACGTTTTGTAAATTATAATATCCATGAGAGTAATATGTAGATTTTTAAATTGGCGTATATAATAATGAAGCCCGCTCAAATTATATGTATCAGTACATAACAATCAATAAATAGTTAAATACACCCTGTACTTGTATTTGCTTGTCTCCTTGACTCAAAACGATACTAGAGTTGTGTTTATGTTTACGGTTTATCACAAATAATAAATAGATAATATTACATACTACATACACAGCCAGTAATAAAATTATCACAAGGGTATAAATATCTACTAAATTACTCAAACATCGGCCAAACCAAAAACGGCAACTCGGCCAGTCGCGATATCGATCATTTATTATTTTAAGATACAGAGATCTGCGCTATTCTGCAAGCAAACTTATGTCACGATTTTAACGTATTATTTTACTCTTGTAAGCGGTCTGATTACAAGTTTTATATTGATTTCAATTTCGATTTTAGCTTTTCAAGCGGTTTTTTAAGTAATTTTTCAGACAAGCGATTTTACAGTTGAAAACTTTAGTAAATAAATCCAGTTTATTGAGACGCCCAGACGTAGAAAACTTTAAAAACAACAAAACAATTATTACTTTTAATGACAATGCTTATGTACGATATTCGATAAATTCCGGAAAACCTTAAGGGAGGCCTACGTTCAGCAATGGAGGCCTACGTTACTTTGGCTGAATAGTGATGATGATGATGATCATTTTATTTTCATTATTATTTTACAAATTACAGCGTTTGATTCGACTGATACTTAAAAAGGTAGCTACACGAAATGAGTAAATTTCTTGAGGAATTACACGCGTCTAATTTTTCGGCGGCTATGAACGAGGTTAATTGCAATCCTCGAGATTTGCCACCTGCTTCTTACTTTTAAGCTTTTTACTTTACGAAATAAGTTCACAAGAATACTTTTTGATGTCGTAACTAGCGTTTTTCAAAGAAAAAAGAAGATAAATCAAACTAAAGACGACTCTTGTGTACTACTGAAAGAAATGTACTTCAAAACAGAGACTTTATACATAAAACACTATAAATAACGTAATAAACTTTTGGTAAATTAATTCAACTTCAACTTTATTTTTTCAACACATTCAGGTCTATGTTTCTTGTCAGCATGTGTCATAGAATTATGAAATAATTAGACATGGCATATGGCACTTTTTACAGTACTATAAAACGATAAATGTGAATTGTTTTATTTTTTTCTGCTAAGATGAAAAATTAAATCGTACGGGCGGGAAAAAATTACACTGTGAGTGATAAAACATTTTAAACCATTTTAAAATCAATTTAGAAGAAAACAATTATTACGGGTGCCAAAAATACGGCTATCCGTTCTCATTAGGGGGTAACCCGACATTAATTATGTTCATTCTAGCCTGTGCCAGCGGCTGTAAACCGTACCACCATTAAGTTGAACTAACACATTTCAGGACAGAACGGACTCGGAAACATGTGTTAATGCAGCTTTTCGAGCTAGCAAGAGTGTAAAGAGTATATTTTAAAGTAGCTTTTAAACACTGTTATGCTATGATAAAAATAGTATAACTTAAACTGTAAAAAAATTAAATAGGTAACGGTAAAAGGTACTTTAGACTTCTTAGCACTCCGCTCTCGCCTCCCCCCGCACCCCGCCGCCCCGCAGGCGAAGTCTCAATGAGGCGGTTTACCTATAGCTCACTACAGCTATGCAATTTGAAATACGTATCAATTTTCTTAGATATTCACTGCAAAAGCTTCGTTACTTAGTATTCTATATTTATTTATTATAATATGCGCTCGTTGGTTTTAATCTGAGTTCACGTTACCAATATAAATAAGAAACTACGTACAATTTATACCTACAACACTATACGTAAACCGCGAAACTGAGACTTCTCTGACGTCACTTTTGTTGTATTTTTCTCCCAAATAATGTACTCCATATTTTTATTATGAATTAAATGTTATTTTTTAGGGTAAAAGAAATATCGTTTAATTCATATCAATGTTATGGAGTACATTATTTGGCAGGGAAATGAAAATAAAGGCGACAAAAGTGACGTCAGAAACGTCTCAGTTTTGCGGTCGACCTATAAAAGGTAATACCCGCATTAATCGTAACTAAGTAAATAATTACAAACGAAAACATTTTGATCGAAACATCGTTAAAATCACTCAGTGCTTTGATTCTACAATAATAAGTAAATTAAAAAATAAAAAGAAAAATACACATTTTCGAACGTTACTTCGTAAATCGAACTAACGTTCTGCGTAAACAAGTCAAAAACAATCCATTAATAAAAAAAACAACTCCGAAATAGTTGATTTTATACAGTAGGAATTGTTATCACACAGCCTGCTTAATAACGAAAACTATTCAACAAAACATTATTATTAGTGTATAAAAAAACGCAAAACACACGCAAGGCGATATTATAGCAACAATAAAAATAACAAGCTGAAAAAAAACAAAGTTTAAAGCCAATTTTGTATTTTTGTATTATTGCAAACAACAAAAAAAACAGTAAAGCTGAACACTAAATTGCACAAAAAGCTAACAAATACATAGTAATAAATATTGCAACTCGTTAAAGCTTATAAATACTCATTGCAGTACGCAAAATAAGCGTTTTCTATTTTTATCGCGCTATAAAAAGCTTTCTTTAACAGCTTTTACAAAAACTTTGGACATAAGCGAGACGGGAATCGAATAACATGAACTGTTTAACAGAATCTGTACATAATATACAGAATCTGATAGAACCTTGTCTAAGCTGAAATGACGCGCCACCCTACTACTTAATTAGTTCATAACGATGTGTTAGTGCAAATATTAATAACGACACTTCAACTGTTTGGGAGTGTCGACTATTAGTTTAAGTTTGCTTTTATGCGTTAATGCGATAGTGGGGCGCGTCATTTCAGTTTAGACAAACTATACCTATTATCACAGGGAACAAACAATTAATTAAAACATGCTTGAAATTATATGCCATAACAATAAACGTGTATATGTGTTGACATGAAGTTACAGTTTAGCCGCCGAGAGAATGCTATTTTGGCATTTTGAATTTCGGCACATAATGTATGGAAAAGAATGTCAAACTTCCTGACTAACATTTTGTACTGTAGATTTTTTGCCAAAATTTAAAACGTCATTAAAACATTCACTGTGTGGCTAAATTATAGGCTATCTCAATAAATTATAAATGGAATTATAAATATGCAGTACATTTCCTATATACTATACTAGCAGCCCGCCAGCGACTTCGTACGCGCGCAATAGTTTTACTCCGTTCCCATAGATCGTAGCAAAAATATTTATAAGCCGATACGCATTTAACTATTTCTACAGCCTTCCCCGATAAATTAGCTATTTAACAATGTATGTAAAAAAAAATATAACCAGACTAATAGTTCCTGTGATTAACGCGTTCAAACAAACAAACAAAAACATCCAGTTTTTAAATATATGCGTAATGTTATATTTTATGTTCACACAACACGTAGGCCGGTCTTTAATCTGGTCAAACTTACACGGGGATAATATCGTTTTATTTTACAACGAAATGGAATTTCTTACAACGCCTATTGTCAATCATACATTTCTTTCGGGTGCTAATAAAAAGACCAGGCTATACTCTGTGCGCTTACACAGCACCATGCCACATACAGACTGTGGAAGAAGCAAATTCCCTCAAGTCTTCTCCCGCTACCTTAAGAGTTTGAACTTGAGCTTTGTTTATGGTCATAGCGAATACTTTACTTTCTTCAATTCAAATCGTGAATTCAAAGGGACAATTCTATGTAGGGATCTACGCCATCATCATCATCAACACCCAAAAGCCGTCCACTGCTAAACATAGGCCCCCACGAAAGGTTTGCAGAAAAGTTCAAGATTGGACACCCTTCGACCACAGAACCAGCGTAGAATGTCCACCGACAATATGAACAAACGATTTGCAATCTACACTTGACACAGACCGCTTGATACCTACCCTGTTTATACACAAAAAAATATTATTTAATGTTCTAAGGAATAAAATTTCTTCTCAAGCATTTTCACAAGAGCAACATCAATAACAAACATGTGTCAAAACATTGTGTCTCAGACATGTCAAATGATTGTCAAAACAGATTTAAGAAATATTTTTATCATGAGCACTAAAGAGTATTGATATCAAATTTAAAGCAAATCACCCCCAGAATAACTTTGTAACCCTTTTTACCCCCTTATGAGATGAATTTCAATAAAATACAAAATAAGTCTTTCGTCAATTCTGTAAAAGAATGTGTTTGCAAAATTTGAAGTAGATTGGACCAAGGGATCTGGTTGTCCCATACAAACTTTGCACCCCTTTTTGACCCCCTTAGGAGTGGAATTTCTGAAAATCCTTTCTTATCGGATCCCTTCGTCATACAAAGAACACACCCTCCCAGTTTCAGGTCTCTACGATCAGCGGTTTAGGCTGTGCGTTGATCCATCAGTCAGTCAGTCAGTCAGTCAGTCAGTCAGTCAGTCAATCAATAAGTCAGTAGTTCAGGACAAAGCATTTTATAGGTATAGATTACATAGTTTATTGATCTTTCCATATAATAAACCACAATATATTGAATTAATGCATAAGATGTTTGAAATAAACTTATGTCAACCATATTTATATATATTTCTTTTTTTATTATCAAAATCTCTCGTCTTTTAAAGTATTTACGCGCGGCGCTTAGACATGGGATACCATGCCTAACAAAACCTAGAAAACTTATCCGTCTAAACACGTCCACTTCCATTGAGATTGCACTCTAATAACATTAATATAAAAGATAAAACAAAAAGTAAAGCTGCAAAGCAGGTCCACAAAAATATAACACAAGCAGTCACAAAACACAGGTACATAATTATTTTACACAGAGAAGTTGCGTCAAAAAATATAACATCTGTATAGAAAATCAAAAAATATGCATCTTATACTAGATCATTATCAGGTCATCTTAAGCAGTATCCATTACCATTCTGCAAATTAATGTTCATTGTCACAGAACGATTTCGGCAGAAAGTTAGTCATAGATCATAGACTACGACGTATATGCTACCGCATGGCAGAGAAACAGTTTTTTTTTGCATCTGTCTTGATCACAGAAAAAAACATGTTTAACATCTCCCATTGGGCTTCCATGAGCACGCCAATTTCGAATATTTTAATTGAATTCTCAAATGTTATTAAAGCATACCATATAAAAAATCGTATTGTATACAATGACAGCTACGATCGCACTTTTTATTTTTTTAATGTTGCAAGCGTAGTGCAATAGTGTTGACAATTTGATTGTTTGCGATTAATTGAACTTGTGTTGTGTTAAGAGTTATCAATAATAAGATTATACTCATTTGGATAAATAATACATGTAAAACGTTGCAAAGAGCTATAAACAAACATTAAATATAAATCATATTTTAAGGGCCCTAAAAATGTAGAAACATTTTCCGCATAAAAGTACATATCGGTTGAAGAAGTCTCACCATGCGGTAGCACTAACCTGTTCCTAATAATTATCACGTCTACGGGCCAGAGCTAGAATAAAAGGTTTACTAATTAACTAGATAGAATTCAGAGAGGTTTATTTAATTACGCAGTATACAGGAACTTACAGGAAAATACAGGACTTCTTTTTCAGAGGTAAACGTTCAATTCTATCATGACAATAATACAGCTCTAGCCCATACTAAAATAAAAATAAATACTAATTCACGAATCTACAGCTACGCAATATAACATCTTACTTATTTAATTATTCAAGACATTACATACTTTGTACTTCTTTTCGTCTAATAAACACAGCCACAATAATACTTAAGGGTCTACTTTACGAGGGTTGCAAATTTGACACACTTTTTGAAATTAACAAACACGTCAAGTTTTTTTAGACGCACACGCTAATGAAGCAAAACTAGTTCAAATAATTTCATAGTTTATCGCATAAATTTTTAGTTTCATATTTTCTAAACATCAATCAAGAACTCTCGGAATCTAATATCTAACCATTACAACACTTTAGTGATATTATAATAATATTAGGAAAGGGATTATGGTAGATTTAAAAACTATCGATAATGAGATCAACGTTGACTGGTATAATACTACTGCGTAAGGAATCGAGTTGATATTTAGTTCTTAGGGGAGGGGTTGCCCTCGCTAGATGCCAATAAGGCCGAGAGGGTCGCGTGAGTGGCGCTGAGTGTGCCGGAGGTAGGACTGACGATGTTCGAGGTGGCATGGACGTTTCCATTGTTCAGAATCCCCCCACTGGTTCCCGAGCTGACTATAGTCACGTTAGGCGGAGGTGTGACTCCGTTGGCGAATCCTGTCGATAGGACTTTTTGAGTGTTATGCATCATGAAAGATTTGGCGGCACCAGCGCTGCCGAGAGTGAGAACCTTTTTGAGCATCACCGACGAATTGCAAGCGTTGTCGATCATGTCTTTGGTGGTCGATATGTTATCGAAATCCGAACTAGCCGTGACGACAGTGCTAATTTTCGGAGCTGTCGTATGCAGTATCGGTCTCACCGCCGTCACGTTGAACGACACGCCGGAGGTTACCGCGCGGTTGATGATGTTTCTGGATACGATCGCGTTGTGGAGTATGTTGCCTGTGGGGAACGATTTAGAGGAGACGTTGACGTACTGCGGGGTGCCGATGATGGTGGCGTTGCTGGCGCGCGCGCCGAAGCCGATGATCGTGCTGGCGGTGCCTTGAGACATCACCGTGCTGAACGTGCCCGTCTTCGTGTTGATCGGGATGCTGGGAAGAGAAATTGCTGTTACTTTACTGTACTGTGTAGAGTTACGCTTGTTGTTATTAAATACAGTTGATATCACTGTGACACTAGCTTTTAGATGGAGATTTGAAACGATTGTAGATCTATAGTCCGTACGAAGGACATGGTAATGGATACGAGGTGTGCGTATAAAATTGGTTTCTTGCTCTTGTCTCTAGACTATTACCAGACGTGGCATTGGTATTTTTTTATTTTATTCATATGGTACATCAACGATAAATACAATAGTGCCATCTTAAAACTAACAATATGTTAGAACTAATTGTATTATCAATTACAGATGCACACCGCATGCTTTGTTTACTTAAGACGGTGCCTAGTAATAAACGGCATACAAAAAAATATATTATATAATGTAATATATTATACAACCAAAAAAATAAAACAAAAAAACAAACCAATAAAGAACCAATAAAATATAGACCATTCTATAGACAGACATTATATATATATAGACAGATACGACGATAAAGTGAGCTCAGCTAGAAGAAGCCTGTTTTTGGCATTGAACTACTATTACTAGCGTATGGAACTGACACCACGGACAAATTTCTAGACACATGATTTAACACCACTTGGCATCAACGCAAACGGTTTCATTCAAATTCAACACTAAAATTTCAAGAAAAACATCCATTTTATCATCGAGTTGCGACACATTTTTTGCTTGGCATATCTTTTCTATACATAGTAATAACAACTTACTGGTTTTTGGTGACTTTACCCTCAAATCATCTACGAAATGGACCCCCAGGTTGCTCCATAGTGTCGGTAGCATGTAGCAAATGATGTATCATCTTCTTGGCAGTTTGTGGATCAGAAGAACTGGTGTAGTAGAGGACTGTACTGCCAGTGATACGAAGCACAGCTGCGACATGCTGAAATAAGTTTTTAGCTTAGATTTTTCTTTGATAACTTACCCTCGGATCATCTGCGAAGTGGACCCCGGGATGCTCTGTATCGTCACTGTGGCTTGCGGCAAATGGTGTATGGTTCTCTGTCCGGTCTGTGGCACCGAGGTGCTCGTGTAATAGTGGACCGTACTGCCGGTGATGCGCGGCGGGGCCGCGATGTGTGCGACCGGCACGCTGTGTATCATACCGCTTGTGGTCGATGCCACTGTTATGCATTTCGTTTGGTTCGCTGTGAACTGTGGAAAAATAATAATAATAAAATAATCATATGGTTGAATAAAAAAATTCTTGCATATACTACTCGAGGACCTGACTAATAGTCATATTACTTTACTATCACATCCTTATGCCCGTTAACACGTTCCGGGACACTACTCCAGACACAAATGTTTTATTGTTTTCACGCCGGCGTTCACTGTCCCGGAACGTGTTAAATTGTTTTCACTCCACTCATTCACCAAGGATTATCAGATTATTTGAATATGCCACATTTTCTAAATTTTTTACACATTTCATTGTAAAACAAAAGAAAAGTTGTTTTGAATACTTACGTTGTTAGTGTTGAGCGTGGACCCTAAGTCGAACTCATCGCCGACCAAAGTGATCGTATCCGGATTCGTCCCCGTCAGTTTTTCAATAGCCTTCCTTGCATCAGCATCACTCTCTATATTCCCCAGATTCCTGCTCAAGAATTCTATATCAGCTTCTAAAAGACCATCAACTAAAGAACTCTGATCATCATCAGTTTCCTTGCAAAGGGAAAACGCGTCATCGTTCTCCAGTTTTATATCCTCAACTTTGATGCCATCCACATTAATATCATCGATGCTTTCAATTTTGACGTTCACGTCCAAATCCTCTACTTTTATTCCGTCTACTTTCATCTCGTCCAAGTCTTCGACTTTTATGCCATCTACTTTTATGTCATCTATATCTTCAACTTTAATATCAGCGAAGTCTCCGTCGTCTTTCAGACTGGGTACTTCAGGGAAGTCTCTGGTATCGTCAGAGCTGGTTATGTACTGGCTAGCGTTGAAATTATTGCTGTCGTAGTTTGAAGATGGGGGCTCTATTTTTATATCTTCCAACTTGACTTCTTCCGAGTTGCTTGTGGATGGTTGAGGGCTGTCTATGTTGTCGCAGCTCATGGATCTTTTTAAGACATACGTTTTGATTTTACGAAGCATGAATGGGGGAACTTTGAACCCTGTTAGTTCACCGAGCATGGGCAACGAACTGTGTCTGTAGGCTTCGCTGTTTGCGAGCTCTTCGATGTCTTCTAACACCTGGAATAGACATAATTTGCTGGGTTAGAAAGAGTCAATGATATGGCGATGTTGTAAGGTAGACAAGTAAGAATGCAGTGCACATATTTTAAATGGAGAACCATTTCAATTAATACCAATGTCGTATGTGGCAATAGACCTTTTACTCGTATGCCCAGTTGCCCATATAATCATAAGCACAAAGCACATTTTATAACTGACGATAAGGTTAATGCCTAGATCGAATACGCGTAAAAACGCAGCTTCGCAGAAACTTTTTAAGCCACGTTCACTGCAGTGGTATGGCCTTCTGTGCTGCCTTACCAGTACTTGTAATCAAGGCCTGGGTTTATGCCATTAGCACATACATTACAGCGAATGCGAAATGGAAGCGAAACGAATCGGAACAATAGCGAAACGCTCGCTTGTGGTATTCACAGCTCACCATAATATAAGTCTTCCCTCCCACAGCGTTGACCAGGTTGTGGCTGGCGATCCACTCCTTGTCGGCGCTGTCGGCGGGGTACCTCAGGAGCCCGGCGTGACGAGTATACAGGCGGCCGCGAGAGTTACCCAGCCCTAAAACCTGTGAAGAACATAAATTTGCGTCAAAAACCGCTGGAAACAAGAAGAGGCGTTTCACTTTTTCATACCTATTTATTTCACACATTACTTTTTTATTTAACACGTTCCGGGACAGTGAACACCTACAGGCGTGAAAACAATTCAACATCTATTGTGTCTGGAATAGTGTCCCGGAACGTGTTAAAAATATACTGGCCTAACTAACAGCTTATTGTAGGCAAAACAGTAAAAAACATTACAGGATCTTTGGATGAAATACTACCCGTCTTCCCTAATTTAACTCCCATTACACCTTTCATCTGGAAAACCCTAACTTTGTACCTCAATGCAAATAGTGAACGCTCTCACTTCGCGTGTATAGTCACGTCACTCACCGCCTTATGAGCCAAAATCGCAATCGTTATCGAGTGAATCTCGCTTTATAAGAGGAAACTTTTAAAGTTATTTAGAGATTATAATGCAAATGAAGTCATGAAATAATTAGCATTAAAATATATTTACTTTATGAGCGTGCGATCCCATTATGAACAAGGTGTCTTGAGTGAGTCTTGTATGATTCCATTTCTCAGGGTCTCTCAACGCTGGCGAAGGCAGTGGTGATGATGAACCGCTGTCTGGATTGTCTTCTTGCTTGATCTTCTTGCGTCGGAAGCCCATGTCAGCTTCCAGGTCCACTTCTTTGCGCTTCTGTGATGGACTCTGCAACTGTTGAGATATGGTAACATGAAAAAAAAATGAGCTTTATAGACTTTGTATCATTGGAATCTTCATTTAGTCTAGTTCCACAAATAAAGTACGAGGGGGGATTGAAAAGTACTCGGCCTAACTAAGAAAATAAACCCATACAAAATAATTTATATTTTTAATTTCTTACTTAATCACCATAAAGCTGAATGCACATCTGTCACCTTTCTTTCATAGCGTTTATACCGTTGAAAAAAAATATTCGTTTCGAGAGTCAAAATACGCGTCTACTGATGCTTTGACCTCCTCGTTTGTTAACAATTACAAACATCTTAACTGGTTTTTAAGGTTAGGAAACAGAAAAAAGTCTGATAGTGCCAGATCAGGTGAACAAAGCGGATGCGGTAACATTTCAAAGCCACAAATATGAATTTCAGCCTTTGACTGCACAGTTGTGTGAACACAGCCAATATCTCGATGTAACAGGACTTTTCTTCGGACCACTACTGTGGGGTTTTCTTTTATTTCCCTACGTAAATTACATAGTTAGATGCAGTGGTCATTACAGTTTATATTCTGATCATTTTTAAAACAGTAAACCACATTCACGCCCTTTGAGCCTCGGAATACTGAAGCCATCACCTCATTTGCCGACAAAATGGACTTAGCCTGTGTAAGGGTGGTGAAGCAAACTTTCTTCACTAATTTGATTGTAAATTTACGTCCGATGTACTGTGATAAACGTATGATATGTCCAAAGAAAAAAAAACCTTCTGGGTCGACATGAAATATCTCCAAACAGCCGCTGAAAAAGTCAATCGCGTTCATATTGGTCGACTCAAAGCAGCCGCGGGCCCCACCTCGCAGTCAGCTTGTGGAAACCGATTGAGTTGACTATGATATTTTAATATTTTCCATGAAATATGCCAACAATCTCGGTTACCTATTCCATTCTTAATTTGCGGTCTTGCCTAACCAAATCGTGTACATTTTAGACTTTTTGTCAGTACTTGACGTTGAAGGCCTTCCAGGGCGGGTTTGTCTTTCACCCTCTCTATCCCACGTTTCAATTCTGATATTAATTTTTTTGACTGTTGAATATGACAGAGCAAAATCCCCTAAAATACTGACTATATCATCATGGATGGTTTTTCTTGATAATTCTTTCACATGGAGGTACCTTATCACAGCACGCTGCTCAGTTTGCTCCATTTGCGAAAGTCACGGCGGATTGCCTGATAAATAAATTTATAAAATCACAACTAATGAACGCACACATCTGAAACTTCGCACAGTTAACCAAAATAAAAGGAACTAAATAATGTACGTAGTTTTGATTTAAAAAAATGAATAGAACTGTATCAGGCCGCGTACTTTTCAATCCACCCTCGTATGTACATTTCATCTAGGAGGTAGATCCTACCGAAAATCGCGTCACTCGCGTCTATGCGTGATTCCCAGGCACGGTGGATGTGTCACCTCCGCCAACTCCTATTACCACGCTATTTTTTGCAACTTCCCAGAAACTGTTTTCTAGATAAAGAATTGAGCTTCTGATCTCTTGGAAATCATAATGGCTAATTGGAAAACTGTCATATTTGGCCGCCATCGCGCCATGGTAAGTGGTGAATGACTACCACCCCAGAACAGTTTTTTTTTCCTAGCCGTTGCTGTCCCACTGCTGGGCAAAGGCATCCTCCAAACTACACCATGCGTCATCTACACCCTGTTCTTGGTAAAGGTTTGCCAGTCCTCGTGATATTTGTCTAGATCGTCGCGCCACCGCTTTCGGGGTCTGCCTTTCGGATAGAACACATAAATAAGGTTAAAGGTTATTAAGGTCCTTATTTATCTATTCAGTGTCTTCCACTTACCATCAGGTGAGATGGCGGCCAAATATCTGTATATTTGATCAGAACTTTAATCTTTCAAAATGTCTATTTACCTGCTTGGTGAATTTCATGTCAGCGCTGTTATTGGATTCTGAGTCGCTGTGCTCCTGAGGCGACGGCGTCGGCTTCGGCGGAGTGGTGTACAGGAGTCGTGTCGCGTCCAGCATGGCTCTGCACACTGCTCGCACCTGAGATACATTTGATAGGTTATATTTACTAACAAATTGACTGTTTTTTATATATCCTATACCACTCGGCCACCGACACATTGGCTGCCCCTGTCTAGAGACTATGCCTAGAGACAAGAGCCACCAAGACCACTTTTATGACTTTTAGAGCTAACCTATTTCATATAAAAAGGTGTATGTTTAGTGGTATGTATGCTCTGTTTTCTCTTTTACAGCTGAAACGATTTTGATGAACTTTTACTAATGGATCATGTAGAGAAGCATAGAATAGTTTTAGTCTTACTAACAATCAATGATACAGGGGATGACAATGGGACAAAGCGTGCGCTGGAAAGCCTGCATTTGTACCTATTCATTGACTTTATTTCTAGCATGTATACTTTCTTTATTTATTTACACATTATTATTTAATTTATCATGGTTTTATCTTGTGACACTAAAATAAACTAAAGATGGCAGATAGATTGTAAAATGCGGCAAGCTCGTCCAGAAGAAGCGAATTCACTCTGATACTGAAGATTTTAGGTTTTAAACAGTGATAAAGTATGTGAGTTCATACCAAAAAATAGTTAAATTACGGATTCTTTTGGTTTTCATATTAATTACCTGATCCTCACTGACTGATTCATCACCTAAATTCAGCCTTATGTTGTTTACTGCAGGAACAAAGAATTTCTGAAAATATAAAATGGGAGTATGATTGAGAATTTAGATCTTTTATGATTAAAAGTATGTAACCTTTTTTTATTAAATTGTATATTTTGCAATAGCTAAATGTGTTGATGGTATTTGATGGATGAGTAATTAAACTTTAATGTAAACAGATTTAATTATTTGAAACAGCATGTATTTTGCTATGCTATTATATTAATAAAGTATACAATAATTCATGAAAGGGTATTATTAATAATTTAAAAAATATTCATGTCAAGATCACCTTTTAGTCTTATCATACAAATATTATTACTGTCAATAAAGTACAACTTTATCGCAATTCTGACTGCTAAGCGGCTTTATTAACTTAGGCTTGTTGTGAATTTGTACTTGATTGGATGTAATTAATTACGTCAAATACATAAATTAATATTAAAATAGAAAAATCTTCAGCAAGTTCATTTAAATAGAAAAGATCTCATCAAGAGCATAATAATTATGATTATACTCACTTCAAGGTACTTCTTAATGACTTGATCTATTTCTCTGGTGACTGCTGACTGTATTGTCTGTCGTAACATGTCTAATGACTTATTTGCGCTTGCTCGGAATTCAGCTATTGGCCGTGAATGAGGCTGTACTGGACCAGGGAGGCTAAACCTCCGGTGCATTGCAGCTAAGGTGTTGATAGCAATTTGACGGGTTATTGGTGGTTTCTGTGAACAATAAAAAGATAGTATAAAACTTAGATTATCCATGTAAATGTTTGCTGTATAAAACTAGCTTGGTAGCTAGTTACTATAAATTGGCCATTCAAGGAATTCTATAGACAAGTTTCAACAGACATTATTTCTATATACTTTCTATGAAAATTGAAAACTTCTTATAGCATTCTTTGAGCAGCCAATCTTTAGGTGTCACTTGCTTAGTTTAGACAAGATTTGAAAATATTATAATAATGATTTTAAACTGGAATACTTTAACTGTATACTTTCAAATTTCTATTTATTCAGATATATCATACATGGAATTCACTCACTAATAGGATCCTACGAGGAAAATATGGCATTAGAAATGGGAAGCCAGGCAACCACAGAAATGATAAGTTGGGAATAAATTTAATACTTATAATCCCTGTTTTACTACAGAAATCCCATCAAAACATGAAACTGATGAGCAAAGTACACCCAAGGTCGGGAATAACAACACACTTCTTACTTACCTGCATGAATAAATTATTTGTTGTTACTTGGCCAGCCAAGGGCGCAAACATAAATTGCGTATACTGGAATCATAAATTACCTGCATATTTGCTGCACTTGTCTCACTGGCACGTACGGTAATAGTTTTTGATGGAGCTTGGAAATTCCATGAGCTGGTAGCTGAAGTATCAGAAGTGTTTTGTTGACCCGCGTTTTGAGGCGACGCTTCGACGTTACTCCAACTCTTTTGAATCACCATTTCGTATCAATTTAAAGTCACCACCATTCACTAAAATATCGACATAAAATTAACATCAATTTCATTCATAAATTACCTACTTTATAAATAGGTTCATTGCAGGAAAACCTATTTTGCAACGCAACAACAACAGCACACAACAGTCAATCCAAGGTTCAGTCAGTCATCCATCATCAACAACATCAAAAATCAATCAATAATGTTTTTTTTTTACTACACATCACACAGTGTGGAACCATAGAGAAAGAAAAAAATCTTCGCTTTAAAAAGAGCGTGCGTCTTAGTGAAATTCTATAGGATTTGACAGCGAAAGACCTTATGACAGCGAGACCGTTTTCTAAGAAATAATGGATTTAGTGGATACGTCAAGTTTCCGTCGTTGGAATTTTTGAAAAAATATGAATGGATATAATTATAATTTAAGTTTTGTATAACAATTTCAGATGAAATGACTTGTGCTTTCAGCAACTGTGAAGTGCGCCGAGGATACAATCCCGAAAATCATACTTTCCACCAGTAAATATGAATCATTGATAAAAATTTTAATTCCAAATTTTACAAAATTTGTGAGTGAAATCGACTCCGATGCCAAATTGTACAGTAAATTTAGGACTTCCTTTGTGATTTGCAGCCATATATCAAAGTTTCCAATAGATTAATTCAGGTATTTTCAGTAAAATAAGAAACCGTTTCTTTACACTAGGGCTTGACTAAATGATGACGTCATCAGTATCGATAAATTTTTTGACTGATTTTTTTAGGTAACCGTAATTCTTGCACAGCTTCTTCTAAGCACTGGCCCACACAACTGGCCCGAAGCTGTGCTGTGGTAAGGTCTATGTTTGAACGTGTATAAGTGCTTCTAGCAAGTCTTCATACATAAATAAATAAATATGTAATTTAACAAAAATGAGGTTGTCTTGTTTATCAAATAAAAAGTATTATGTAATTAAAAGTGCATTAATTTAATTATTTATGTTTCAATTTACATGATTTATCGTCACCTCGTCGATAAAACTTGGACCACCATAAGATACACATCACTATTGAACGCACACATGTAAAGTAACTTTTTGGTTACGCTGAAAATCCGCGTTTGTCATTCTATACTATACTACTTTCTATGTGTGGAACAGTTACTCAAAGGGAACAGTGTGGAATGTAGACGGATTTCAGCATTTTCAGCCACTAAATAAAGATGTCGCAGGCAAATCTTGTAATTCAGTCGTTTACGTCATCAGTTTATGTATAGATGGTGCCTACCCGGATAAAAACCCAGCCACTGGATAAAAATCCAATACACGCTATTTTTACCCACCCGATTCGAATTGGTATAAATTAAAGACTGTTTTTAAAAAAAGAAAAAAATAAATAAAAATGAATGAATATTTTTTATAAAATGAATGAAGCGTTATCATTTCCAAGTTGAATTTATTCTGTAAAGAATAACTACTTGGCCCGCTGTTGCATAAACAGACGGGTAGATGGCGCTAACGTCACGCAATGACGTATCCTTAAGAGACCAAGAATTTCGCGCGGTCGGACCAACAGCATGGTAGCTCAATTGGAAGAGCAGTTGGCCCGGTAAGCCAGAAAGATGCTGGTTCTCGAACCAGCATCTCCCAGGCGGGACTCGTCCCGCCCGTGCGCAATATTTGGTTTCTTATTTCATCTTTAAGAATTTAGATATGACACTGTGAGTGTTAAGAAACATTCTAAAACCAAAAAAAAAAAATTTACCTGCCGGGTGGGAATAAATTGAATAAATACCCACCTAATTTATACCCACCCGCCCATCTATAGTTAAGTAAGATCTACATCATGTAATTTTTTCACAATTTTCACTTTATTAGTTCAAATTTCGAGGGGGGGACGCCCATTTTATCACTTTGGAATTGTCTAACTCACAAATGTTTTTTTGAATCTTTGAAATCGACTTTTAGGAAACTCAATGTCATCAGACCTATCCATAAATACCTTAGATTATGTATCCTGTAGATTTGACACATATTTATAATTGACAAGTTAGAAAGTGATGGCTGTATACAAAAGTACTTAAGAGAGAGAGACGCACATACTGTTTTTTGTCCTTATCACCGTTCATAGGTAATTTCTGCCTGCCACAATCGAGATAAGGGCACACATTTGACGTCTATACAAAATAAATAAATAAAAATACATTTTGTGCAAGTGAAGTGTTTTGTGGATTACGGAGTGATTGTTTTACTTACTCAACATGGTAAATTGTTGTGTGCTTGAAAATCCGTACTGAGCGTAAATATGAAAACATAACATTTCACACGTAAGTAAGACTCATTTATATTGTTCCTATATATTTTACCTGAATCGAAGTGCATTAATCCTAAATCCTAGAAAAGAACATACATAATAGTGGAAAAAAGTAGTGAATTATCAATCGAATTGTAAAACATTTTTGTATTATTACCTGACCAAAATATAAAAGGTCGTCTATGGCTCAACTCGGGGAGTTTTGGCTATAACGGTAGCCATTTTGTTAGTATTTTAAATTTTGCTGGGTTATCGTTACCTTTAGGGATACCACAATACAAAGGGTAAAAGTTCTCGATTTTAAGGGTAATTTACATTCGACTAATTTTAAAAATCGTATAAGTATTTTAATTGCTAGATGAACATTTCATGCGTTGTAGTGACATTATTATTTGAACTAATTATGATTTGTGTTCATTTATATAGATTTCCAAAAGACAAGACGGTACTAAAGGTTTGGATTGCAGCGACTGGACGGCAAAACTGGCAGTCTACCAAGCACACTCGCATTGTGTTCTATCCATTTTAAAACCGAATCCTTTCAGAAAAAGCAACGGAAAACTAATTTGGCAAATATTTGAATGTACGCAACATAAATAATAAACTTAAATTATTTAACGGCTCATGAAAGTTATTTGTTGATTATTTTATTTAAACTTTATTGCTCTGTAAGTTGTACAATTGGCGGACTTATTCTGTTCAATGACGTTAAAAATCCTATTTCCTTCATAAACATTTTTTTTGTACACAATTTTAGTTTTATCAATATGTTAATAATTTTTTGTACAAATAAATAAAGATTTTGACTGTGAAATTAAGTATTTTTTGTAATTAGTAAGGTTACTAGTATATTTATGTGGGGAGTAAATTTTTATAAACATGGCCACCCCAAAATACGTAAGTACTATAAATCTGTCTCATACGGGTGAACGCGGCTGTCAAGTCTATAATATACTCTTCGTCTAAGATAAATACAGTGCGACAAGGATCTTCGGCCAACGGATGACATTGACAGGGGGGCGCTAGCATTCAAAAATAGCCAGAGTAAGAAAATCTCCCTTGACTCAGGGAGTCTATCATTTATTAGGGTCTTTTTTATTATCTTTATATTGTTTTCTCGATCAAAAAGACAGGGGGGATGGAGATAGGAGCAATGGGAGGCATATCAGGTATATCATGTATGTTCCAACTATTTTAGACGCAAAACATTTGTAGTAACAATAAGAACCGTTGAAGATTAGAACTTTATTTGAGGAGTTTAGCTCTACGGTATTTAAAAACAATCATATTTATAGTTAACACAGAATACGCACGAAAATAAAACAAAAGGGAAAATCGGAAATTTTCTTGTAAGATTGGGGATGGGGAGATTTCACTACACTCGATCTGGCTACCGCATTTTTAGGGTTCCGTAGCCGAATGGCAAAAAACGGAACCCTTATAGTTTCGTCAAGTCTGTCTGTCTGTCTGTCTGTCTGTCTGTCTGTCTGTCTGTCTGTCCGTCCGTATGTCACAGCCACTTTATTCTGAAACTATAAGCATTACATAGATGAAGATTGGTAGGTAGGTGTATTTTGTTTACCGCTTTCCGATTCAGATACAAAAAGTAAGAAAAAATAATATTTAAGGGGGGGCTCCCATACATGAAACTAAAACCTAAAAAATTTTTTTTACTCAAACATATGCGTGTGGGGTGTCTATGGATAGGTCTTTTAAAATGATGTTGAGGTTTCTAAAACAATTTTTTCTAAAAGTGTAAGGTTTGAGATATAGACGCTTCCAAAGTGGTAAAATGGGCGTCCCCCCCCTCTAATTTTTGAACTAAGGAAGTGAAAATTTTGAAAAAAATATATGATGTAGATCTCAACAAAAACTTGCAACGAAAATTGGTTTGAAGGAGATCGAACCAGTAGTTTTTGAGATATTGCACATTTTTATCAACCGCAAATATAACTTTGTCTTTCATACAAACACTATGAAAAACAAAGTTATTTTTGCTGTCGCAATATATTGTGATGTTTTCGTTAAGTGAAAGTAAGTGGACCCTGAATTCAGTTAAGGGTGGTACGGAACCCTCAGTGCGCGGGTCCGACACGCACTTAACCGGTTTTTTAATTTGACAGCGTTAATTCCTACTGTCATCGTTGGCCAGAAGATCCATGTCGCACTCTAGAGTGCGACAAGGATCTTCTGGCCCAAGTGTCATATGTGTAATGATAATAGTATTGTTTCAGAATTAAGTGGCTGTGAGTGACATACGGATGGACAGACAGACAGACTTGAAGAAACTATAAGGGTTCCCTTTTTTTGCCATCCGGCTACGGAACCCTAAACTGAAGACGAGGTAGCATTATCTATGACCTTAGTTTGTTCCCAAAAAAAAAGTGACAGTCATATGTTGCTGACGTATCACATTTGTGTTATTTTTGTGGTCATCATCAGTCATCATCTTGTTGTCCTCACGTAGTGATTATATTCTCTTTGGTCCTCTTTACTGGCTCATAACCTGCTTTCCACGTATTTTCATCGTTGTTTTTAGTAAAAAAGGTACGTTTCTTGACATAATTAGCTGTTTCATAAGTTCAGGCATATTTTAATCTAGCAGTTAATATCTTAAAATACTCAGTAAACAAAAATTACGTCTTAAGTTCACGTCTGCCTCCGCCTCCGTTTAGGCCAATCATATGCAGCCACTGTGCCCACTGTTTCTTTCTAGATTCTTGTGATTGTGGGCTGAGTAGTAATACTTCGTGTAGCTGCTATCCACTTTCAATTATTAGTCCTGCTGGCGACGTGGTACAAGAACGACGTGTCTCCTACCTTTGCGTTAATTTTACCTAAAATATCTGAATCTGCCGGTAAGCCATACAGATTTATTTATAGCATTTTAGACTCGTGACAAAATTATTAGGTACTTCGGTGGTGTCGCCTTGTTGACAGATTTCATTAAATATAAAAGTACTAATTCACATAGTGTTGAACTTTGCACCAAGGCAGACAAACTTGTTTTCCATGTTTGACATGACATATTCTAAAGTAATTTTCCTATAGGCCTGTGAAAATAGTGTAACAAATTTACTAAAAGCAATATGAATTAATCATTTGTTAGTGCTTACTTGAAAGAGGCCCTAAATCTTAGTTAGTTTTCTCTGAAATGGAATGAAATATGTTTGATGTTTTGTTGGGTTTATCTTACTTCCCGATTGTGAAATAGGCCCTTATTAATGAAATGTCAAATCATGAGCAATATCTTGACTATGCGCACCATAGTTTTGTTTTAATTTTATGTAAATATCAATTATTGTGTAAAATTCCTAATCCCACCTATGTTAATGGGCATTTAGTGAAATTACTTGCTTGAAAGCATTCATATGAATCAAAATATGCTACAGTATAAGAAATCTCAAGAACCTTACAATAGTACCTTGAATAGACTGGCAAAAGCCTTTAAATGAATAAAGATTTCAAAAAACTTTAAATGGAAAGTCTGTTTTTAGTATATTTAAAAATAAGTCTTGCAAACTGCATTTACCACAATATAATTGAAAAATAATACTTATCATTAACATAATACTCAAGGTTAAATGTCATCAATCCAAATAAAATATTTTTCACCCGCAGGGGACTGAGACTTGAGATCTAAATAATAAGTAAAAATATTGCTTTATTTAGTTGAAATTGTTGTACTTGCATTAATTATCTATAATATAAAAATGAATCGCAAAATGTGTTGGTAAGCGCATAACTCAACAACGCCTGGACCAATTTGGCCAATTATTTTTTCAAAATGTTTGTTGAAGTTCAAGGATGGTTTTTACGTCGAGAAAAATTCGAATAATTTCCGGAAACACCCTAAAACAGACCTTTACAAATGTTTTCTAACTAAAACATAAGAGTCAAGGAAGATAATAAATATCCATAAAATGGGGCCGGGGCGGAACGGGGCTGGGGGCGAAACGAAGTTTGCTGGGACCGCTAGTTTATTATTAAGATGCACAATCCCACAGCAAAGATAATCCTTTTATCTCACTGTAAAACTACCCAAGTACCATATACTATTTTCAAGTTTTGTTTTGACAATGGAGACTGATTCCTTTAACAGCACATCATCATCATCATCATCAGCCAAAGGATGTTTAACAGCACAATTAATGATAATAAAAATTTTTGATACCTACTATATCCTCTGTACGGTAATACATAATAGATAAACCTAAGAGTATTCACATTGCAGTACTGATCTGTGTGTATGTCCCAGTATTGCCTAATTTGTGCTTTTATATTTTATTAATTATTATTCAAATAAAATATATTAGCTTCAAAAATATATGTCCATGTCTATCTACTGAGCTGTGATGTGACTGATCAAAACTAAACAATCAAAAAAAGCACCTTATAAATACTAACAGGGTTAATGAAGTTATAAATTTTTTTTTTTTCAAATAACAGAATATTACATAATATTGAAAGAAAACAATTAAAAGGGGCGCCACCATCTACTTTTAAGGCAAATTGTGCTGACTGCCCAATGAACAGTAAAATAAAAATTTTGTACATGTTTGGAAGCCTTCATAGATAAACATAGTCAAAAATTATCAAATTCCAACAATATCACATACATACAGATCGAATTGATAACCTCCTTTCTTTTAAAATCGGTAAAAATAGTTTAATAATTTATTTATGCACTAGCTGTCCTGGCGAACTTAGTTTCCCTCTTATGTCCTCTTCGAGGTGTCGAGGAAAACAATCAAGTAAAAATTATTAAAATCGGTCCACCCGGTCTCGAGTTATAAGTGGTGTAACTAAACGGCTTTATGTATATAGATAGATAACTCTATTCGTAATTTTACATTCTTTACTTTTTTGATACTCCAGTCACCGTCATTCACCGCATTCATACGATAAACGTAATAATAATATTTTAGATTTTATTAATCAACTTTATAATGCTTTTTACAGAACTACCACAATGTCGAAGATAAAGGCAGGACCCGTCGTCGACATCTTGGGAGATGAGATGACCAGAATCATCTGGGATCTTATTAAAGATAAACTGATTTTGCCATTCTTGGACATAGAGCTACACACATATGATCTGGGAATGGAATACCGTGATAAGACTGACGACCAAGTCACCATTGACTGCGCCAACGCGATTAAGAAATATAACGTTGGCATTAAGTGCGCCACAATCACTCCTGACGAAAAGAGAGTCGAGGAATTCAAGTTGAAAAAAATGTGGAAGAGTCCTAATGGTACCATTCGTAACATTCTTGGCGGCACTGTTTTCAGGGAAGCTATCATTTGCAAGAATATTCCACGACTTGTGACTGGATGGGAGAAACCGATCATCATCGGTCGTCATGCTCACGCCGACCAATACAAGGCCACAGACTTCGTTGTACCAGGAGAAGGTACATTGGAACTTATCTGGACACCTCCGTCTGGGGCACCCATTAAGCATGTTGTTAATGAATTCAAAGGTGCTGGTGTGGCCTTGGGAATGTTCAACACTGATGCGTCCATTGTTGACTTTGCGCATTCTTCATTCAAGTACGCTTTGGACAGAGTCTACCCTCTTTACCTGAGCACCAAAAATACCATTCTTAAGAAATACGACGGTAGATTCAAGGACATCTTCCAAGAAATTTACGAAAAGGAATACAAGTCGCAATTCGAAGCCAAGGGTATCTGGTATGAGCACAGACTTATTGATGACATGGTTGCCTACGCTATGAAATCCGAGGGTGGGTTCGTATGGGCTTGCAAGAACTACGATGGTGATGTGCAGTCTGACTCTGTTGCCCAGGGCTATGGATCTCTTGGTCTCATGACCTCCGTGCTGATATGCCCTGATGGAAAAACGGTAGAAGCTGAGGCGGCGCACGGTACCGTGACAAGGCATTACCGTTTCTACCAGCAAGGCAAGGAGACATCGACCAACCCGATTGCTTCTATCTTCGCGTGGACCAAGGGTCTGCTGCACCGTGCTAAGTTAGACAACAACAACGAATTAAAGAAATTCGCGGAGACACTGGAAAGTGTCTGCATCAACACAATCGAATCTGGAGTAATGACCAAGGATCTCGCTATTTGTATCAAGGGCATGAACAACGTCAAACGGTCAGACTACTACGAAACATTCGAGTTTATGGATAAATTGGCTGAAAACTTGAAGAAAAGCCTTGGAAAATGACTGCCTAAAAAGAAAGTGAAGAGTAATCTTTGAATAATTTAAAACTTTGTCACAAAACGTCAAAACTTACGTAATTATATTTTGTAACTGGTATTTAAGGGTACAGTGTATTTAACGCATTTATTTATTTTTATTTTAATAAATTCTTTTTTCTTTACAAATTCTGTCTGAATTGTGGTGGTATATCGTAATTCCACCCTCGTTGCCTCCAAAACCTTACATTAGTGGTTGATATAACTTTGATGTTACAGATAGCTGTGACTTGATAAGATTCCGAACCGCCTACATAAGTACCTCGCTCAGTATGGTGAAATAATATCCACCAATATTGTCGTGTCATGTGCATCATACTTGTGTGATAATGTTTATGCTACATATCTAAAGACACAAGAAACTAGGCGTCGAATGTATGAAGTAATTGTAGTGTTGACACTCTTATCAATGATTTGCTGACTTTAGGGTCAATGCTATAAGTCCAAAGGATGTTGAGTTACAACAATGGCAAGGTTCAAACTTGTTAGTTACCCATTTACATACGGCGCTGAGACATTATGTAAATAAGCCACCTTATAAGCATAACTAAATATACTGGGTGTTTTTTAACAAGTTACATATTTATGTAGGTACATTACCTACCTAATAAATATAAAAAACTAGCGTTTCCCCGCGGTGTGCAATTTTCGGATATCCCCCTTACAAATATTTCGACAGTTTAGTAAGACTAACTGATCGAGCTATCTTATTTCTACCCTGTGCCTGTGTTTAAGTACGTACCTAAATAATATAGGTAGGTACTACATATTTTTTCCCACAATAACTAACCGCACATATCGGATTGCGTCATTTACCAATTTGTTATAAATCGCTTCGACCGATTCAAAGATAAGTCAAACGATAATATTTACTCGTGACATGTTCAAAACAACGATAGTGGTCTTGAACTGTTGCCACTTGCCACTACCACACCCCCAAGAGATTGTGCATAAATTAGTCAAAAAACCGTGACTGTCAGGTCTGCCTGTGTGGTCGCTAGATTTAGATGAAATATATTGAGAAATTTAGTACCTAATTGGTACTATTTGGTACCTATCGATAAAAAAATAGTACCTCAGCCCTTGGAATATTATATCATAAGTCTTATACACAGGCCATCCTGACGTCAGGTTGGCCTGTATGAAATTATATTTGGGTTTCTGTTATAGGTATCATTCTGGAACCTATGCTAGCATTTAGTACCTAATTGGTACCTGAGAAAATATATATTACATTTTGAAATATCATGATATTTTTTTAGATTTTGGATTTTTTAGATTTCCCATAATTCATATTTGATCCCTTTTACTACTCGTTTTTAATCATTTATATGTTACCGGCGTAATTTGTTTCCCCCCTACGTCCTATTTAGGGCATCTACGAATCCAACAAATTTAAAATCATGAAAATCGGTCCACCAGTTCTCGAGTTATAGTGGTATATATAAGTGTTGTAACTTACAAGACTTTCTTTTATGTACATAAATAACTAGCAAATCCAGCGAACTTCGTTTCGTCCCGGTCCCGTTTTATGGTCATTATGCTATTCGGGGCCCAGACAAATCCAACAAAGTAAAAATCATGAAAATCGGTCCACCCGGTCTCGAGTTTTAAGTGGTTTAACTAACCTAACTGCCACGGGAACCAATGAACCCTGCGCGACCAACCAGTTTTTAGGGTTCCGTAGCCGAATGGCAAAAAACGGAACCCTTATAGTTTCGTCAAGTCTCTCTGTCTGTCCGTCCGTATGTCACAGCCACTTTATTCTGAAACTATAAGCATGACATAGCTGAAACTTGGTAGGTAGGTGTATCTTGTTCACCGCTTTCTGATTCAGATACTAAAAGTAAGAAAAAATAATATTCAAGGAGGGGCTCCCATACATGAAACTAAAACCAAACATTTTTTTTTACTCAAACCTATGCGTTTGCGGTGTCTATGGATAGGTCTTTGAAAATGATGTGGAGGTTTTTGAAACCATGGTTTAAGATATAGACGCTTCCAAAGTGGTAAAATGGGCGTCCCCCCCCCCATCTAACTTTTGAACTAAGAAAGTGAAAATTTTGAAAAAAATATATGATGTAGATCTTAACAAAAACTTGCAACGAAAATTGATTTGAAGGAGATCGAACCAGTAGTTTTTGAGATATTGCATATTTTTATCAACCGCAAATATAACTTTGTCTTTCATACAAACACTATGAAACTCA
>CAUZXH010000175.1:0-23971 GCA_963584085.1 Pyrausta aurata
CCTGAACTTGCATCTAAAATTCTGAATATCTTTTGTCCAAAAAAGCGCAAGGCATACAAAGTTATTAGCAGTTACAAATCAGTCGCAAATAACGCACAAGTTGTTCTAGTTAAAAGAGAGTTTTGCGTGCTTGCTTTCACGAAAAAATTAAGTATTTTTTGTAATAATAAATTATTTTACAATTGATTCTTTGGATCTTATCTACCATGAGTTCATCCACACATCACAGAGTTGTAAAATGAAAGGCAATGCCACTCACTCATAGATTTCCTCTAATTTCTTCGGTATTTGCTTAGTGCTGCTCCTCCTCAAGTCCATAACCGCGAGCCAAAACCTTATGTTCTCGTGCGAGTACTCTTTGCGTAAGAAACTGGTGAACTCCTGAAGGCCCGTCGGATCCGACACCAGCTCCTCGATGGAGAGCGCCCATCGCTGAACGCGCTTCTCACTTGGCACCTCCACGCTGCAATACACATTGCGATTAATACATAATTATATTCTTTATAGTCGGAGTGAACACTCTTTTTCTGGGTAAGCTCACTCCACGTCACAAAAAATAGCATTTATGATCTTTATAAAGTGAGCAGAATGTTCGTAATAATGGTCCCTAGATTTCTTAGTATTGGATCCTAAGATCGCACTTTCATGGTTGCAAACTATACATTATGTATTTCGCTTTCCTTGATAAAAGTTAGTTGAGTCTTAAAGTATTTTTTAGCTTACAATTGATTCCATATCCTATGGTCGTACTTTCGTTTTTTTGCTGTGACGTAGAAATCAAAATCTCAGCAGCTTTGATTATCATGCTGTGATTGATCGAGAATTCTAGACATATATAGATAACAAACAGACAAGGTTGTTATTCAAAAGATAGAAAGTGGATATATTTGTCTATGGTCCGTGCTTTTTGATATCAGCATAATTCACTGCATAATCAAACCAGGGTGTGAGTGATTCTTCAAATACTGTAAGCGCTTTTATTCGGGATAAATTAAAGTTATTATACTATAAAACTTACAGAGGGCTGTTGATCTGCCAAAAGAGTGTGTCGTCGCTGACCCAAGGGTTGGAGGGCTGCGGCGGCGTGAGCCAGGGATCGTAGGGAGCGAAGGTCTCCGAATAGGCCACGAGGGCCTCTAGGGCAATTGAAGTCTTCACTCGCGTGCGGTCCAGGCTCGCTTTCAGATGTTCGATCTGGAAGCAAAGGAAAGAAATTTTGAGTCAAAAGGCATAAAAAAATCTTACACATGAGAATAATAATAATAATATTCTCCTTCAGATTTTCGGTAATGGCGGCCCCTCTAACCAGAAATATATTATAGTGCCCAGATGTGCGTGCGCAAGACTGTTCCTTCACTCTCATAAATTCAGTGAGACGGCAGTCCAACATGACCGGTGAAAGATCAGGCGCAGGATAACATAAGAATAAAAACATTTGAAAAGCAAAAATACAAACAAAAAATAGGTAGTTCAATAATTTAAACCAAACTCCCAGATTTTCAAACTGCTAGCTAATGACTATACAACTGAAGCCTTTGTACACACAATATTTAACCAGGAACTTCAACATAGTTATCTAATGTAGGTAGACGAAAGGCTGGACACATGACATCTACAATATTCGGCGCGTTAGCAACTGAGTCGTGAGGCCATAATGTCAATAGAGATAGGTATATTCAGCGCGCTGCTTTACTGATATGTGCAAGCGAGATAGACATAACACTGACACAACTCAGTTTGTAGCACGTCGACTATAGGTGAAAGCTACGTGAACAGATCGTTTATATCTATTTTTTCATGAGGTGGCGCTCTCTCACGGGCACATAGCATGGTGCTAGTTAGGTTATGCACCAGTAAACATTATTCTATAGATAGACTACCATCTACTGAGAGTACTGACCTCCCTCGTGAGGTGGTGGATGGTGCGTCGCTTGGGGCGCGGGTGGCGCACGCGCACGGGCACGGGGCAGGGCTCCAGCGCGCTGGCGACCCCTGGCGGAGGCCGGGCCACGCGCCAGTACGCCCGCTCTTGGCTGTCCGACACTATCTTATCGCCTTTCTTGCGCTCTTTCGCCAGTCGCACCTATAAATTGTTACCGAATTAATAACTTGTGCACTAATATTAAGATAGATAGATATAAATACATCACATATAGTCAATGATACAGGAAAACGTAATTTAGAAGATTTACAATTTATGCGGTCTTTTTTCTTAAACACATTTCTTCCAGGCAACCTTCAGGTAAGGAACATAGAGACAACACAAAGAGTTGTTTCATGTAACAGATTTTTAAGCTTATGCGAAGTGCAATTACTTATACCATTTACATTGAGAATTACCTTGTATGGATACTTGTTGAATTTTTAGGATGATGGTTAGTTCTAAAATCTTAGCTCATTTAGTTTAAGTTATTTTCCTTTACTTTTAGAAATATGATGCGGGTTACGGGCATTATCATTCTTTGTGTTATACCGGTATCATTCTTACCTATGGGCTGGTTTACTAATAAACACTAATAAAATACACATTATCTCTGCACGTCACTTATCGGGTTTTGCAAGCACAAAAGTAAACAGATATTAATTCAACAGATTAAACAAAAAATCGATAGCGTTTTTGCGAAAAATCTTACACATGCATAAGAACCTAATGATTACAAAAAATAAGATACATAAAGTTGTCAGAATTTTATTTTTTATCAGTTTATCAGCCGATCTTTGAGAAGGTGGTGGTAAATAGCCCATGAACACGTGGCAGTTAAAATTCTACCTACAGGATACTTGGTGGTAACCTAGAGTGAGTTCTTCCTGCTCCATGATTTGTTGCCCACCATCATCATCCACCCACCATCATCTACGATACAATGCCTTTTAAGAGGAAGGCACATTCACCTTCTTTTGCATATTTATGAGTGTGAAGCGCCAACCACAAATTGTAAACTTGCTAAGTTATCTGATAAAGTTTTCTTATAAAGTATAAGAGCGATTTATACTTGATCCATGATTATAATGATGATGGAGGCGCGTTTAGCCGAAGGCTCTGTGTCGTTTCTGTTTCGTTCCTCCAGATCATTGTCCCCAAACCTAGTCAGTTGCTGCTGCAAGTATAAAGACGGATAAATGGTCAGCTAATCAGCTTACCTGTTCTTCAGCCTGCATGGTGATGAAGTCCCACTTAGCGGCGAGGTTCTTCTTGAGGTTGGCGAGTGCCTCCTGCTCGTACTCTTCCAGCCCGTGGCGCTGTTTGTTGCGCAGCGTGCGCTTGACCAGGTAGATGGCATACTCCACGTTGTCGGGGCCGAGGGTGGGTGCGCTGGATCCGCTGCCGGCCACGCGCGGCGCTTGCCATGGCCAGTAGTATGGACTCTGTGGGATATATTTGTTATGAATTAAAAAAAAAGAAGAAGAAGTTTACAAGAAAGAAGGTTGTAAAACTCTCTATCTAAACTAAATATTGTATTTTTTGGTGCAATAAAAACAAGAGGTTGCACAAACAATACAAACATCTACAAAAATGGCACTCACTGTTAGATTAGTTAATACTTTTTGTTATTAATTTGAAAGTTCCCCGTATTGTTCTCCAAATAAAAAATAAAAAAAACCTTATTTCAATTCGTTACAGAAGACTATGTATGGCCAATTGATTTGCGCTATGGATAAAGCGAAGTTGTAGACAAGTTTCAGAGACTTAAGGAATCATTGAGTTGTAATTTTGCGTGAAGATATGTTGTAGGCGATTGCTGTAATGCTTTCATGTTGCCTCGTCTTTTTTCATGTTAGTACCAGTTTCCGTTCTTTATTTCGAGTACTAGCTTCTAAATGATTTAGCTTACGTAAGGAAATTAATAAATGAGTACTTACTTGAAATCTATAAAGAGAAGAGTCATCTTTTAACACAAGGTTTTTCAGATCGTTGACAGGAAAGAAGTAACCGTATTGGCAGAGTTGGTTGGCTAAGTTTATTGCTTCAACTGAAACAGACATAAAAACACAAAATTAACATTTAACTCAATCTTAGGTTAGACACATTGACACTGCGTACGAACAAACATTCATCTTGTCTTACTATAAGACTTTTACTAGCGTCTCTTTGAGGAACAGTAGCCAACATTTAAAGGCAAATCTGGTGTCACATTTAGACCACCAAATGTACACATCGAGTGACATCAATTTTTACCACATACATTAAAGGCGAGAAATATACAGCTAATTAGTGTGACACAGTAAGCATAGTTCAAAGATTATCCAATTGACGTAACTCTGGCTAAGCAGTTACGTGGTCACAAAATTTTGAAGGTATCTTTTGCTCATGGCTCTACGTTTACAAAATACAAAATTTGGAAAAAGCCTCACGTTTGGTATTCAATTTTGATTTAGAAGACCTGAAACTTACCTAGTCCTAAGCCACTTATTGGTACTTATAAAATAAGAGCCAGAGTTTAAAATCGTATTAAATGTGAAAATTAAAGTAAAGAATCAATCATCAATTTCAATAGCACCAGATGTAATTAAGTTTATAATTACATTGATTTCGGATGTGTATGTTACACAATTACATTTAATTTTAGTGAAGAAAATAAAATTTGACGGATAAAAGGACAAGGACCATTCAAAAGGAAACTCGCTTTTAGCAAAATCTAAACTAAGATAAGACCGGCTTAATCTACATTTAAATTCATCTGTCGAGAGGACATACATCAGATAGACATTCCTCTATCCCGTGTAAAATTATTTAAGACAGAAATAGAATATACACATCAACCTTTATAGCCAATTCGTTTCATATCCATGAGCAAAATCGTACCAGTGCTTTACAGTACAGATTTCGAGGCAGTACATACAGCATGCCAATGATCGTAAGTCTACATACGCTGCAATATCTGCGGATAGTACTTCTCGTTATGGCTAGACTCTACGGGGTTGCGGCGGCGGCACCCCGTCCAGGACCCGCCGATTGAACACTCACCGTTGCTTGTTTCATCGAGATTAAACCGTTCCATTAGCCATTCGACAAGATCATAACCTGAAAAGAAGAGCATACATTTATTATCAAGCTCATGCGGTCCGCTTATGAGCAAAAGAAGTATCCATCTTCGGCGGTACATCATGCACTCGGATGAGATAGCAGATATCACGCTCCAAAAAATCTGGCAATTTATAGACTCAACTGGACTAAGCAGTGAACTTTAAACATAAGGGCTGCCACAATAGATCATAACTGGTCGAGCTGGCAGCAGTAGGGCCCAACAACCACAAATACATTTATTAAATTGCGAAAAATCTCTCAATTTTAATATGTCAAAAGTGTACTTGTATCAGTTCCATTCCACTTTAATCTGGACCCTTAGTCATGCATAAGGTATATGGTGAGCCTTTTATAATGGTTATGGTTATTTTATGGGTGATGGGCTCAACGCTTGCCTTGAAAACAACTCTCCACCAATCCGCACTGAGCCCGCATGGTGGAGTATGTCTCGTACCTTGTACTACCTCCATACTTGAGGTAAGGTCTTTGCCCAGCATTGGGATGTTTACAAGCAAACTTTACTCATATAAAATCAGATCATCAGAGAATCATTTCTGATATAAAATCAGTGTGGTATGTATTTTAACAGTTTCTTGGTTGCAATATCTTGCAACTGTTTTAAAGAAGAGTATTTAACAATGAACCAACTAAACAGGCTGCTCTCTTCCGCCTGTTTCATTCACGCAAATGAAGTCGGTAAAAAGGATTTCAGCGAACTTACAAAATATAATCGGTTACGTCTCGCATGCGTGCTACGCTTAGCTTTGTGCGGCACGTGCTAACATATTTAATTTATAGTTTATTTTTGTTTTTATAGTGTTTTGTCACCATACAAACTTAATAATATAAATTGCACTTGTAAAAAGACAACTGTGAACCTGTGACAGACGAGGAATTGAACCCCGTGTCTTACGCTATCCGGGCGTATGCCTATACCACTCGGCCACCGTCACATTAACAAGCCTGTTGAATTTTGCAAGTGCTTTTTTAACGCGTAGAGTTTTTTATATATTTAATTTACTTGTGTAATGTTTACTGGACATGTTGTACGGCTGTTACCATTGGTAGTTAATAAACAACTGTTAATACCGATCCAGTCAAGATTTTTTTTTCTCGAACCTATAGATAGATTCATTGCATTAGGTACTGTGATAATTTTAACGGTGCAGAATATAGTTGATTTTATCAATTTCTATCATAAAATGATCGTCATTCTATCATAAAATAGTTCATGACGATTTATTAATAGCATTCTTTTCAGCTTTATATACCAGAGGATATTTCATAAAATTGCATTGCTTTGTATGATTGTAAGGTGTATTGGTGAGGCACTAATCCTCAGGGTCAGTTTAACACAGCTATCCATATCAAAAAGATTTACAGGTAGTCATGGGTTAAGCCGTTGATACCGGCTAATATCGGTTGATATTAGTGGTTAAGTCTAGTCAGAGGCTTTCTTGATAATATCTGAGAGCAAGGTTAGTTTTGCCCTCCACCAATTTACACTGAGTCGTGTGGTGGAGTATTGCTCAAACTACCTCACCACACAGTTGAGGTTAGGCCTTTGCCCAGCAGTGGGACGTTACAGGCTTACTTTACTTTACTTTACTTTTACTTTACATGGGTTAACGTTCAAGACAAAGCTATTTTTCTCTATTAATAAAACACAGCAAGCCCAAATTTATAAATAGTTCAGTTGCATTAAACATGTCAGACAATAACTCGTCGTGTTTCCTTTGAATAGCACAATCGTTAACAATCACTGTGTAGTTGGAAAACCACGCCGCGTCACTGTAATTTATTTCAAACTGAAACTTTAAATAGCGTCAGCTTTTTTTTCTACCGCAACATAACCTGACCGACCATTTACGTCATTATACAGTTTTAAATTGCTTACTAGTTAATACTTGGCTACTGTATCGAAATGCACGTAATACGTTATATTACGCAAGAAACATCGTTTTCTGGTACACGGAACCAACTTGAATTTTGCATAAGTTACGATTACATTATGTGCGATAACTTCAAATATTATTTTAAGACATTCATGTACGGCGTAGGCAACAAAATATTATTATCAAAAAGTGTTTTGATGAGTGCCCAGTAAATATTTTAAGATCTTCATATGTTTTTACTGTTGTTATCGTAAGTTTCTTAAATCAGCTTTACAGAGCACTCAATTGATAAAATAAACATATGTAGCAATCGCAAGTATTTAATCTTGAAATCTTCTTGATTTAGCACAAAAACCTAGCCATTGCGCCTATAACGAAGAACTCTTAAAGTTGTTCGCCTTAACTGTCTATAGCTAAGCCGACCAAGTTAGGGCGTTCACAGTAGACATGCTAAGCAATGTAGTATGCCCACTATTGATTTTACAATCAGACAACCCTCTGCCGGCGTGCTTAGGCGATCGTCGAAATGTACTGAGATGTGGTAACGTCAGAAAATCAGGATCATAAGGTTTTACATTGTTTTATGTTGATGTGATGAAATGTGGTACATTTAATAAGATTATTTGCATAAAAATATTATACCGAGAACAAGATTTAAATTAGATTGGACTAATAACCTAATCACTAAAATTAGCGGAAAAACTAGACAAATTGCCACATTCTTGCGTAATGATCATGTGAAGTGCACTTGTAGAGTTGCCGGACTTGTTCAAATATTGTAACACGATTTTACATAAAAAGGCTCTTCATAGGTGCTACTAATCAGTTAATATTGAACTTTTTATTGAACTCAACTTATGTTCAATCCAAATTATAAATGAGCATGGGAAAAGTGGCATGTTTCCGATGCGAATATGTATGAATAAATTATTTAGTAAAAATTCAAATAATGGACACTTTATTATAAAAACCGTAATATCTCCCATATATTTATACTACCTTTTTCCTTACTAAATATTAAAAAAGGTAATATTTCACCCAAAATAAAAAATACATTTAATTCATAATGAATAAGCTGTACATAGTCGATATTTGCTCTACAAATTTTTAGGTGTAGTATTTTATGAATAGCAAAGTAATAAAAACTCACCCATAAAAGCAGACGGAATGACACTAAGAAAAAGTTTTTGACTTCGTACTGGTACACCCGATTCTGGATCTTGCATTTCTTTTATCAAACTTTCCATCTGCAACAAATAGAAAACATTATGATACACATTCCACATAACTGAGTAATATAAGAACTGTCCCTGCAGGCTTACATTTAAAAAATATTTTGCCTTACAAATCGAATGGAAACAAGAAATATTCAATGAATCCAAAAACGGTTGGATTCATTCAATCTAGACCGAAATAACCATTACGCTGATAGTAATAATTTCACATATGGGGTACTCATTCATATTACAGATGAAATTAATATAAACTCATTCATATTACGAAAAACAGACATGAAAAGTTAGGAAAAAAAAATATACCACCTTATGAGGCAACATTTCCTTTGAATTGTTTTTCATAACGTAAGATAATAAGGTACGGTAAAGTAGTAGTCCAGTAGTAGGTACTCATAAATAACAACGATACATACACGAGGTACTTAAATCTAAACGGCGTACATGAACCGATTTAAGTGTGCATAATGCATTCGACAAACGACGGCGAAACTGTTCACATAATGAACGGTGTGTCGACTTTAATTGCAGCCGCCTGAGCGGCGCGATCTATTAAATGCAGGTTTAAAATGACGTGTATGAGTTTGAGTAAAATAAAGGTAATCGCAACATTCGCAACGCATCAAATATTTTTCGGTTTAAAAAAAATCTAAAGGCAAAACGATCCTATGCTCTGATCCTTATGATTTCAAAAATGTTTTCTAATTTATTTATTACGTGGTATTTTGTAAGCAACGCAACGTTATAACTTATAAGTTACTTATTTACTTCGTCGTCCAACATTTTTGGATCAGTCTTTGTAATTTTCTCCGCAATATCACCAGGGCGATAAATTAGTATGAATTCAATTAGCCGCCTAGTTTCATCTGAGAACAGCCGCTAGTGCTTCGGCTTGTGCCAAGGACTAATATGTCTGTCACACACAGTGCCAGGGATGGACCCAGAAGCTTTTGCACCACGGCAAGTTTGTAGGATTTGCCAAAATAAAGCAATTGATTACAGTAAGAGACGATAATTGGGTGTAATAATTTTATGAGATAAAGCATATTTTTGGTATATAGCATTTAAATTGCGTACCTAGTAAGTTAGTAATTAACTTATAGAAATTAGTGTTGGATTTAACTAACACATTGTTTTATAAATCCGTTTGAATAGTCAGTCAGATACACAGGTCAAATACGGCCGAATTCACCTACTTTCAAAATAAATCATATTTTTTGAAGGTATACTTAGTTTACAACATTTAAATTGCGTGGTATGTTAGTGACTTAAAAAGTAATAAATTATGGATAACACATGGTTTATATAGATCCATTGAATTAGGATGTTTATTTACGGCTAAATTCACCTAATTTCATATATAAGCTGGCTACCCACCCTTTATATCAACATGACGTTAAGAAATACCAAAAAGCACCAATCCCGTAGTCCAGAAATACTCTCCCATTTCAACTTCGCTGAGAAGTGGTCACCTTCATCTATTTCTCGAGACTTAGAGCTGAGAGCTGTAATGACGTCATCCACGTTAGGTTAGGTTAGGTTAGACGCGCACTCGAGATATGACCCTGCGGCGATCCCCGAGGGCCATCGCTCGAACCAATGAGGCCATTGAGGCCGTGACAAAGCCGATGCAGCTCCGGCAACTCAATCCGCTGATAGAGCCCTCGATTGGTTTGAGGCCCTACTCTTTAAGCGATTTTAGTGTCAACTTTAGATTATACAGGCTGCTGTTTTCAAAGTGGTAAATTTCTGCCATTCCCGCGAACACCACTCAAGCTGGAGCCAAGAGCTGTAATGACGTCAACCGCGTTAGGTCGACTAGCACTCGAGATGTGACCCTGCGGCGATCCCGGAGGGCCCTCGAGCCAATGAGGCCGGGACAAAGCCGATGCAGCTCCGGCAACTCAATCCGCTGAGAGAGCCCTCAATTGGTTTGAGGCTCCACTCTGTAAGGCGATTTTTATGTCGACTTTAGATTATGATGTTTAGATTTTTTACCATACAGAGCGTTATTTTCATTAAACTAACAGCTTCTTTCAAATATACGGGTAAATTTTCAAGCGTACTTTTTTGAGCGTCCGGTGACCTTAATAAAAAAACTATCATTCAAAACAGACTCAAAACACGCTTTCTTATAAATATAGCTCGTAACTTAAACGTGCATAAAAGAGTAGATAAGAATTAACACAAAACTTACAAGAAATAACACGTTGAACATCCGACTTGTATAAGCGGCCTACCCCTGGGAGGCTTGTCCCATTTTAAATTACGCGCACAAAACCACTTACAATTCCTCGAAATTTTGACGTATCTTTCATCAAACTATCTTATTTGAAAGATGTTTATTCCATTTCATAACTAAAAGCATAAAAACTTCACTAACTATTATATTAAAATAATGAGACGCCAATATGTCTGTGTCCCGCGTAAAACTGATCTTGCAATGCTTGCAGTTGAGTAATTGTTTCCATTTTCCAAGCAATGATACGACCCATTTATGTTTCGGACCATCCTGGGCGTTAGTCGTGCCCTAACTTGAGTCTGGAAAGGACGGCGAATACGCAAGTTTCAACTAGTTTCCGAGGTACGTTTTTTGAGAAATGTGTTTTGGTCACCGTGTGTGATAACTTCGGTGGCATGTTTTTGACAACGAACAGAGTGTTGTATTGTAACTTCAAGTATGTATGTTATAGATTATTGGTTCAATATAACGACTTGTTAATATCTACGCAATGAATTATTTAGTTAAGTAATGATCATGAAAAAAACATTTTGTCATCATTACGGTGGCATAATTGCGGTGGTGTATTGGGCCACCGGAATGACGAATAAGCCACTGTAACGATAAATACCCTAACAATCAATACAATATTTATTTTAAACACGTAATGATAGATAATCAATTATTATTACTAGTAGATGCTCAATTATCATTTACTATAATTCAAAAACATGAAGCCTAGCTCAAACTTTCCCTGTTTACCCTCTTGACCCTGTTCGGATAGTAATAGATGGACAGGTGATTAAACTGTGTCAGGAGTACAAGTACCTCGGCAGCGCGATGAACGAGACTGGTAATATGAAGAATAACCTACAGCATCGCATTGCAGCCGCCTGGCTCAAGTGGCGCGAAGTTACGGGCATAACATGTGACAGTAGAATGCCCATAAAGTAAAAAATACTGGTGTACATGTCAGTCATAAGACCACTGCTTACATTGATAGCGAGACCTAGGCGGTCACAAAAAAACACGTGCAGACCATCCAAGTTGTTGAGATGAAGATGCTGCGATGGATGTCGGAGTGACGAGGCTTGACAAGATCCGCAATGAGTACGTGCGTGGAAGCCTAGGCGTGCGCGACGTCGCCGATAAACTACAAGAAAACCGGCTGCAATGGTTTGGACACGTGAAAAGGAGACCATCTGACTACATCGGTAAAGTAGCACTAAACCAAAACCTACCGGGTCAAAGGTGAAGAGGAAGACCTAAACTGCGATGGTTGAGTGTTGTTAAGAAAGACCTAGAAAGCTGTGACTTACTGGAGAACGACGTCCAGGATAAGGCAAAGTGGAGGAAGAATAGTCGGAAAGTAGACCCCGTCACCAGACGGGACAGTTGCTAGGAAGAAGAAGAAGAAAAAGCCTAGCTCAAACTTTCAACATTATAGTACTTGAAATAAAAAAAATATGTAACTGTTTCGACAAAGTTCCTAATTAAAACGTTGATTAGTATAAAGAAAATATTAAATTACACTAACGCATTTTTATTTGAATATTTCAGAAATTTTGCTTAGTTGATTAATGGTTAGGGTAATTTCGGTGGCTCTTATCATCATTTAGGTGGCGCGAATTCAAAATTTTTTTATATCTCCGAAAGTATTTAGTTTCAAAGAGTGCCTTATAAATTATTAGATTCATAGCATCTAAATCTTTATTCTTACGCATTTAGTTTCGACGAACAGTGAAAAATAAATTTTGCCACCGTAATGACGAAAAAAAGGACGGTTCGAAAATTTACCCATACGAGCTTTAGATACATAATGGTGTGATTTGGTCAGAGGCGCTACCTACACTTAATCGGCATTAGTTTTTAACTCTAGGTAAACAGGCTGTGTTCAGAGTCTATCATTAACTTTCAAATATACCTTTACAAGCTTTTGATTTTCTTTATGTAAGCTTATGTAAACAAATAAGTAGTTTTAGATTTCAATAATAGCCCAATATTGTAGATATATTAAAAGAGGTTGGCTCGAGGCTATATTTACCATTAATGAAAACATCACTACGTTACTCCCTTGCGTGAATGGGACAGCTAGTCGTTAATAAAACGTACAACGTACCTCCGACATAGTAGACCCCCTGAAGAGAGATTTGTCGTCGAGATGCGGTTGCAATCGAGATGATGGCAAAATGGTGACCATTATTGTGTTCTTGGACTCAATGAGGGTGCTCATATTTTGAGGATTGACTTTCAAGTTAATCCTCAAAATATGACAAAATATTAAGTTCGATAGCCTTTGCGTCATTGTCAGGAACCTATGAAAAGCTAAGGTTTCCGATAGCATTTGCGTTATTGTCAAGAAACTATGTAAAGCTAAGGTTTCCGTATAATATGCAGGAGGAACTTATCATTTACATAAGGATTATTTTATTTCAATCTTCAAGCCTAATAAATAACATTCGATTAAAAACTGGTGCACAAGAAAAGGTTGGAATGTAACTGTTATAAAGACGACTTGATGATGCTAAATAATCTACAGATTAATACCGGATTAAAGAAAGCGATATCTCATTCATAAATTCATCATGCATTCGTTATCGATCTAACTGATGCGATTAGAAGGCACTTTTTGTAATCAATTGCACTGACTCTTCCACGAATTGTAGACAGCTAGCAATCATGCTGTCAGCAATCACTTAAAAGTAAAAGGGAAACTTTGATGTCCATCAATTATCTTAGATTTTTTGGAAGTGATAATCTCTCGATATAGTGTCAAAGCGGCCATCGGCATAGCGATGAAAAACACACGATTTATTACTTTACCAATAATGGGTAGAAAAGTAAAGTAGAGATTAATGTTTGGGTGTTTCAGTGTCGTAACATGCTTCGTTGATAATCAATGAACTGAATGGAATCATTACCTGACTTTTCACTTTAACATGATGATAAAAATTGTTAATAGTAGAAAAATAAATATATTTTATACAAGTAGGTGATTAGATTACTAGATTTTTTATTACTTATGCGGGTAGGCAAACTTTCATCATCACAAATCGTAGGCACCCCATCTTACAAGCGTACGGCTCGCAATTTTCTCTCGCTCGCAAAATAGAACATTGTAGAGTGAAGAATTTTTATCGTCCAAGTATGGTCTGTTTCGTGGATGGCCCGACCGCCCGAGTAGGCGGGTGAAGACGGGCGCTAAGGCGGTGACGTCACCGATCGATGCCGCCCGGCCGCTCCGCCCGCCCGCCCTAGGGCTACCAGATGGGCGGCGAATCTCACCCGTTTGGCGCCGCGTGATATGTGTGTGCCGCGGGATTTGAGGGAATTTTAAGTTTTATTCGCTAGATGTGATATGGCGATATTTTTGTGTTTGTACACTCGGATACGTTATGTTTTAAGGCAAGTCGAAATTGAAAAGAATACAACGCAAATGGCGCATTGAGTATCAATTTGCATAAAATGTTATATTTGAATATTTTGTAAGTTGTTGTTGAACCTTTTCAAATAAATAAAACATATAAAAAAGACAAAACCCTTATGTAGGTTTGTGATTAGTATCCCGTTTTTTTTTAGTTACCTATTACTGTCTCACTGCTGGGCAAAGCCTCCCCCAAACTTCTCCAGTGGTCGCGGTAATCATGAATAAGCAAGGATATTATCTTATGGGACAAAAAACGTCCAGAATAACACATGTAAAAGTAGATAAACATGTAGAATATTATATTTCTAAGGATGAGCAATATCTGTTGTAGTTAAGTCCAGGGAAGTCCAAAACATTGAGAAACCCTACCTTACGCCCACACAATTCATTACACCTAAAGAGTGTTTGTTTTGTACATCTCTGCCTATATGAATCTGATATTACAGTCGGGGTGAGATGGTGACTATGCACCAAATACTTGAGCTGTAGATATTAAAGAGCTGTTATAGAAATAGTAAGATGGTGCAACTAACCCTATGATTTACTTCAGGAGTCTTGAAGTTAAACATAGGCTGAAAAAAGTTGGAAGGACATTCCAACTCTCTCGACGTTTTTCATAACCTGTAAAATTAAAGTTGTTGAATCTACCAGTCATTCATTTATAAGTATTTTACGCCAATGCAACTAAATGGAATGCTCCCATTTAATTTTACCCTGTGTAGATAGACATTTGGATCGCGGCATTTGGACCAGTTATATGCTGTTAGGTATGCGTGGGAGGAGCACACAATATTCGAACCGTTTACAGTTTCGCTGACTCCGCTTCAATTAAAATATTTTTCACTGTGGTCCAAACGAGGGGAAATAGCGGCCACCAATGTGTTTTGCTATCAAATAAGTCATAAAATAACTCTTCTGTGCTATTTACCTTAATCTGCTACTAAGTGAAGAGTTGACTAAGATTTAACCTACAAATCAGAATATTATTTATCTTTCAAGCAACATATAGTCCGAAATCACTGAAAGTCGTTAAGGGATTACACACCGTGACAGAATGTAAGAGTGTGTAGTTTACTAAACACATAATCGCGTTTTTAAAGAAGTATGTCCACGTAATCGATTGTCGATTCGAAATCTAGAACGGTATCGGCTTATTGCCTTTATCCAGCCTAGGTAAGTTACGTTATTGATGGCTGACTTTTCACGCGAATCTATAGTGAAGCCAGACATAGTGTACTGAAACTGTTTTAGTCAAAGTTTTTACGAGCATTACTGGCTGAGAGATATATTGTTTTAAACTTTCATGGTCACTAACATTAGAATAGTTAGATACGGGATTGCTACCATGTACCATGCTTGCAACAGTGCCGAAATATCGGAAGCTCATAAATAATTAAGGTACATGGTAGCAATCCCGTATCTAACTATTCTAATATCTGAGAGATACCGAAATGAAAGAAGAATCTAATCTAATCGACATTATATCGACATTAGAAATTAGCCTTATTCTTCTTCTTATCGTGTCGATGGTAAAGCAACTTAAAGGAGACATTTTTTTTTGGGCCCAGTAGCAACTTGTAGCGTCTAATAATGACATTGCACCCTAAATTAATAACTAATTTTTTTAGACAATTAGACGAAAGATAACGTTTAAATGAAACCGGAATAATGAAATCGAACTAAAAGATGAGTAGTGTTGACTATTTTTCATCACGCCATTCCTCCTTTACAAATACGTGTAAAGGAACGACGGGCTGGTCAATATAAAAACAATATCAATTATTTCAAGAACGTGATTTTGTTTAAATCACGTTTTTTCTACTTTTATTTATTTTAAACTACTGGAATCTCCGTATAAAATATTTTAATTGTTTTTGTAAGATTTTTGCATAAAATGGTTATCTAGTAAAGCCGTGGAACGGATAGCAACTCTGACAGTTATCATTGACATTGACAGGAATGGCTGGAGTGTCATTTGTCATACTGTCTGTTTGGCGTTTGGGTTTCCGTCACCTTCCGTTTGTTTTGAATTGAGTGTTTGTTTTCTCCGGATTTTTAACGAAAAATAGAAGCGAACGAAGAAAAACGAACGGCCCCCATTCCACTAAACCGTTATTGTGTAACTGTGCAGTGAGATTTCAACGACTGTGATTTTCAGAAACGACTGAAAATGTGCGTCAACTGGTACGTGTGTGGATTTAAGTTATGATGAATTTTCAAATATTCCCGTTAGATAACGAAAAACTAATATCGTTAATGTTTTTAAGACATTATAAGGAACAATTTAATATATGGGTGGATTTCCCAACAGCAAAAACTGCGTGGCATCGATGAAATCGGTACTAAAAAACATAGTAATCATGTTCAATCATTTTTTTTCAGTTAGTTGAAATGGTAGCCTTTGTGAAGCACTAAGTATTTTATTATTTGGATAAATAGGTTTTCCAGAAAAAAATTTGAAACCTCGAAATCTTTCATTGCCATGTTTGTCCACACGACACCTTGATGCATATTATACCTTACTGATAAAAATCTATTGGTTGTTTATATTAAAACCTATTTTAATTAAATACGTGAATAGTTAAAGCATTGTTACGGAATAGATTTATTCAAATATATTAATAAGACAACGAATTGTCAATAAAAAAACATCTGTCCCAGAACGACCTTTCATCTCCGTGTCCTTAACAAGTTCGAGAATACTGTTTTTTCTAACGACTTATGCCCCGCCCCCTACCCGCTGAACGTTGCTTAGCAGTGCCGCCTAAGTGCTCGACGTGGAAGGACGCCCGCACGTGCCTGCATTTTCGCGCCATAAATTTAAGTATTCCATTTTCACGTTACTGGACATTTTTTCTTTCATCGCCGTGCATAGGTATAACTTCTATTTGAATAAGTTTTGCCTCTTGATTAGCCATTCGATAGAATGCTATTGCTATGATGTTTATTTGTAAAGTTATTATTACTTTGCACAAACAAAAGCTTTTTTGTTATTTTACGTTTTTGCCTCGATTCTCATTGCCGTGCTTTCATTTTCGTGGTTTCCGTGGCAAAAATTTGCTATGGAAATGAAAAAAAAGACACGGCAATGAAAAAAATTTCATTTTCATGCCTTTTAAAACGATTTACTTTCATTGCCGAGGCCAAGTATTTCATTTCTGTGCCTTATGTTTTCATCGCCATGGTATGATTAGGCATAAGGTTCTATAAAAAAGGTAGTATCGAATACTGACAGTACATAGCTTTTCAAGTTAGCCCTCTGCAAGAGCGATGTGTATCAGATTTCACAATATTAAATCGAAACTATACTTTTTCATCAAGTAGCAAAAAAATATTTCACCCTGAATATTTTTATTTTCAACTAGCTGTGCCCGCGACTTCGTCCGCGTGGAATAGTGACTTTGGATAGAATTTTTAATTTATAGGCTTCTGATTTTACAAATAAGATACTTAAGTATAAGTACTTATAAGTACGCAAGATATAAAGTATTTATATAGTACATTTTAGTACTCACTTATCATTAAAATTGGCCATATTACAACAATAAGAAGCAAGTAGTAGGTACATCAAAGGTGATCAATTATTATGACCATACCGATTATTTGGACGTTCACAATTTGTATTTCGATTAGGAATTCCTTTGTTTGATAGGATAATATGGTTACTTTACTTTTAACTACTACTTTGCCACAAAAAAAACTACTACTTTACTAACATTTTACTTTGTTGTGTGGAAAAAATGGATCTAAATATAAATTTTTTCATGGTACTGTTTTGTTATACTTTGGCAAGTACCATAAAGTACCAAATATTCATTTAATTTATACAAACCAATATGGAGGAAACACTACACATTGAATTAAAACACTATACAGATTCATTTCCACCCACATTTATTTTAAATTGTTTCGCCTCGGCCCCGTCCCGCCTTAGCCCCGGCCCCATCGAACGGGATAAAAAGTATCCTATGTACTTCTCCTGGTACTAAGCTACCTCCCCACCGTTTCGTCCCGGTCCCGTGCTACCCCAGCCCCGGCCCCGTCTAGCGGGACAAAAAGTATCCTATATGCTTTTCCTGATTCTAAGCTACCACCCCACCAACTTTCAGCCAAATCGGTTCAGCCGTTCTCAAGTTATAAGTGTTGTAACAAACACGACTTTCTTTTATATATAAAATAATATATATTTTCTGCCTACCCCCTAAGTCTATTGGCGTGATTATTTCTATCCTAGTTTACTCTCCAAGTGATGCTGAGTCAAATAAAAAAAGCCCCATCAAAATCGGTCCAGTAGATTCTGAGATTAGCCCGGACAAACAGACAGACAGACAGACAGACAGACAGACAAAAATTTTAAAAATTGTTGTTTTGGCTTCTATTACGGTAATTAAGACCCCCTGTAACAATTTTTCATAAAAATCTTCAATGTACAGAAATCGATCTTTTACAGTCTTATTATATGTATATAGATATAGATATTGTAGGTAATTGAGTTAACTTACGTTTTACGTTGATTGGTGTATTTCATAATCTTCATTTCATTTCTAAGCCTAAGCACTATCACAATATTACAAACAACACTTTCACTCCCCTTGAAAATTACTTGAGTTAGTATTTTGCTGTACAAAAACATGTGGCAAATCGGCCCCCACCTACGATCTTGTACGTGCACTGAGACATTAAAAGATACAAATCCTATAAATTACACTTTTAGTAATCTGGCTATCGCGCATGATTGTTTCCACTAGGGGAATGCGTCGTCGCACCTATTTAGCCAATGCGGAACTGAGTGGCGCGGCGCGGGAGTCAAAGGGATACTGGCAGACTGGTGCGTTTAGGCGGAAAAATATTTTTGATACTTTAGAATTTTTAGTCAATAATAGAAACTGTTAAACTGTAATTTCTTCGATGAATCAATTTATCAAAGTGTTTTTTATAACTTTAATTTGTCACAATATCGTGTTTCAAAAAATATACAGTTTTTACACGCACTGACATATGCTATTACGACGTATGATTTAATTCAACCATTCCTACCTGCAAAAGCATAAAGGTCTTAAGGATGGGACTTGATCCCACTTACTAAATAAACGATAGCAGTAGGTTTGGAAGTCTTGACACAGAGCTATCTGACGAACATCAGTTGACGCTCGAAAAACGCTTTCATAATATTCGTGTTTTTATGTATTTGTTTATCGAAAAAAATTATTGATAAATACTTGATTGTTTTTTTTTATTTCTTCAAAGAAATTGCTAGGTAACTAAATTAAAAGGATGTTTGATGTAGCAGAAAATAAAACAATCGAACTAATTGAGGCTGAATCTCAAAAATATGAAGATTCGTTTGTTTGAGACTGTGGCCGCTGGTTTAAGCCAAGAGTAAGGTTACCCAACTAATTAAAAAGTATACCTCTATTATTTGAATACTGTCATCATAACATTCTTTTTTACCGACTTAAAAAAAGGACGTATTCAATTCAACCTGTATGTATGTGATATCGTTAGAATTGGATAAAATTTGAGTATGTTGATCTGTTAAGGCTTCCAAACACGTGTGCAAAACTTCGTAAGTGTATGTATGTTTGTATATTTGTATGTTTGTCCACGGATTTCTTGGAAACGAGAAGTCATAGCGCAATGATTCTATTTTAGTTAAATCAAGTATATTTTCGCTTAAGGTACAGTGTAAGTTCTATCAAATCGGTCCAGTAGTGTTTGAAATATGGGTAAATAACTAAAATCATGAAATAAAAAATAATTTAAAAATGAAACCGCTCTTAAAAAGCTGGATAAAAAGCTTGAAATAACGCATTCGTCTCATATTTAGAAGAAACAAATTCTTTTGGAGTCGGTGCATGTGTGTAGACTGTCGGTGTACGTAAGCTTGACATCATGCACCGACTCCAAAAGAATTTGTTTCTTCTGAAAAGAAGATGAATGCGTTATTTTAAGCTTTTTAGTCAGTTTTTTGAAGGCGGTTTTTTTTTATGAATTGAACGGTTAATACCATAATTGGGTTCTAAGCATGGTTCTAACTTTTTGAAATGAGGAGAGATACGTTTTTTACGGTACAAAACCATTTTAACCTTCCATATAATATATTTACAACTTATATTTTTTCCAAAGTAAAGTAAAACATCATTCATCATCAACATTTACCAAAATTGGCAAATAATATGAAAGTATCAAAATTACTTATAAGGTAAAGATATTAGGTTTTTCATTGCCGTGGATTGATTCCTTCATTCCCGTGGCACAGTTTTTTCATTGCCGTGGACGCTTGTATCATCGCCGTGCACGCAGTTTTCATCGCCGTGGCACCAAATTTTCAATCAAGTATATCTCGTTAGTTTTTTAAGTTATTTGCTAGATATTGGGCAATAATACTTACATTATCTAGTGCTTTAATAAACGCGACTTTGTTTTTTAAAAAAGCTAAAGATAAAAATAAGCCACGGAATGAAGATTTTTAGGGACCTGTTGAAATTCACTCATATGTTTAATTACTAGACGTTACAATTTATGGGTGGGCCCATCCGCCATACAAGAAAAAAATGTCTCCTTTGTTGAGCCCAGAAATTTGGCGACGCGGATTGCCATAAGGTCTTCTAGCAAGCAAGAATCAGGGTGGACACGACAAGAGATGGGACATGACGTCTTGTATAGTGAACCCTATTGAAAATGTAAATATAAATATAGCTTTATTTAAAATGACATAGAGAAAGCAATGCTACTTATGTAGATAATTAGGTACTTGCCCATAAGTAGATAGTATTTTGTGTCTAGATTTTTCTAGCTTACTTTCCGCGACTATAGATAGTGCCATCCACGAAGGAGCGCGCCATCTCTCGTCCTTATCGTTTATTGTACATGTGTGCAAGGTTTTGCCAATATTTAATGATATTATAATGAATATAATTATTAAATGTATATTATTTGATATTTTAATATTTGCCACACACCATGTACCCCGCGCTTTCCTCAATCAAAAATAAAAGGCGCGCGCCTTCGTGGATGGCACTATCTATACAAACAACGTCAGTCTGTTGAGTCTTTATCCACAGCGAATCGTACCATAGACAATAGAACGCAGACCCGTCCATCGGAACATCCCACTTTTTGTTACGCGCTGGCACCGAGCCAAGACTAGGAGTAACGCCTGCTTCTAGATATAATTTGTCGCCCCAGTCTGATGTTCTGACATGAATTACGCGGCATTACAATGCTAGGACAAGTTTAGGTACCACGTTCATTTCCAACAAAATCGACTGCCTGAAAGAGCTTTATGAAGCTAAATTTGACAGACTGGACATAAGTAAGTATCTACTCAATCTAAGGTATAACGATAGAGATCAAGCCTTTTTGTATCCGAGGTCGAGAAAATAAAATCTTCTCTCCTTTTGAGAACATAAGCTAGCCAATGTGATTCATCTCTTTAGTGAAAGTAATATTCTGTTTAGTCAACAAAATGGGTTGCATTGCCAAAAAGCATGTCACAACGAATTTCCCTCAGCTTTTCATCGCAGCCTTGCGCTCATTCCTCGCCGGGTACAAATAGGCATAGGGTAGGCGAGCGTAAATTTGGAGCGCTAGCGAATGCCGAGCGTTCCCGGAATCAAATGTGTACTGTTTATTGTTCAACCCCAGGGCATTGTGCGCCGTTCCGACTCGCAACAAAGGGTGTAGCGGCATTTACGCCGGTCATAATAGCCGGTGCGCGAGTAGTGGGTTGTAAATCAAAGGCATCAACACGGTGTGTAATTAGAACGTGTTCTCCGCGACAATTGATCGTTCCTTCCTTTATATGTAATTGCTGTAATGGGGGCCGATGAACCGAGGGATTTCTAAACGAGTGGCCGGACATAATTTGTGGTCAAGGCTACCTGTAGAAGGGTTTGAGAGACAGATTATAAGTTTGAACAAAATAATTTCGATATTCACAGGTACCATCTTGTTTTTTTCCAATTAGTTTAAAATTGTAATTGCTATTATTTAAAACAAAAAACACTAACATCACGTTATAGGTAATTATTGTTTTAGTAAACATTCGAGTGAATCATATCATCACTAATATAATAATAATAATAATAGATAGGTACAAGCCCTGACTATATAGTCAGACATAGGTAAACAGAATAAATTATGCTAATAGCATGCACATTTTTAAATTGGTAGTAACAAACCTTTGAAATCTGCCTTAACGCAAATAATATAAAATTTATAAAAAAAATCCATCTCGAAACCCAGTAACTGAAAGGGATTCGCCCACCTTGGGGCCTATTTTCAGGCCGTAGTTAATTATTTCAGATTGCCGACTCATGGGACCGAATCCTTCAGCCCGAAATAGGGCACGTAGGGCCTTAAAAATTTACGAGGAAATGCCAATTTTGTGGCGAACGCGAAAGAACTTGTGCTCCGGATCCGACCGACGGAGGTCGGATGAAAACTGATTTATACCAAGGTACCACATGTATAAGTTAGTAGGTACTAAATATTGGTGCCAAGTTTTTGGCTTATTATTCATTTTAATTGTGTAGAAGGTACAAGTATATAAATAAACTCTCAGACAGTAGTTTTAGATAACTCAGATATGATGTAAATATTAAGATGTCCGTTCCCCCTATATTATACCCCTCAACAAGCATTAAACTATTCGTTTAGTTACTCCACTACTTCACTCACCAGTAAAGTCTGACAGTACGTACTATCAATGACTATGTTCATTCTATCACACGGATTCCTTCAATCGAATCTATTACCTTAAAAATGTACGAGAAAATCCCAATTTAGTGGTGTTGTGAATGCGAGCAGTAGCGTGCAGAAGGCGCCGACCTATCGATCTACCGGCTGGGCCACCGTTAAAAATAAATGGAAGAGAGCCTCAGCCGTTATGAAAAGCACCATTTTAATAATGATACCTCTTCCTAACGTAACGCGAAAAGGTTTAGCAGCAACGTGGTGAATTTTTAATTCAAAACAGTCGTTGCTCTGTGCGTGACTTATTCCAATGTTGCTATGTTGGGTCGACGCATTTCTACACTCATTTGAAGACTAACATGATAACATTTGGAAAGTAAATACGATTGTATGCTTTATTTATTATTTGTTATCTTATAGATGAGTCATATTATCTTTACAGCACTACTGGAATTGGAACATTATAGTTTTTAGTTTTAATCGCTAAATGTGACACATCAAAAAGAAAACTACCACTTTTACTCTATAGAGTTCGCAAGCTCCTACAGGACAACTTAAAAAACGCCAACGACGTGTTAAAGCTCAGCTTAAATAATTATTCACGTGGCAACCCTTAATATCCCAGAAGAATTTAATTTGCGTGGCTGGCGAAATTTTATAATTACTGGGCCTGTCAACGCTCCAGCTGACGGCACAGTTGTTAAAAAATCCGGGTTTCGCATGCAATTTTGTGTGCGCAGCGATAATGAATCACCCTTCCGTGGACGTAGCTGGCACGAAGGATTGTTTTAAAGGACAACGTCACGTTTAAGACCATTTGAGAGTGGTGTTGAATAGTTAAGACCTAATAGGTACCAAGCACCTGATTAGATCTCTCTACTCTACACACCTTGATGATGAAAACTTAAATAAAAACCTAAACTTTTGCCCAATCTGCGATCACCGAAACATGAATGGATTGGTACCGTGACGTGATAGTTGGCTACCAACGTGAATCACTAAATTTCAGGATACAGTATTTCTCTATACACAATGTTTTTCACTTATTCAGAGGAGGGCACTTAAACAACCAGGCTAGTTAGTTGGAGAGCTCAGTGATCATGCCACGTAAAACTGTCCATCAGAGAAACAATCTTGCCGCAAATCAATCCCAGCAAATTTCAATGTTTGCCCCTGTGATTTATTGATAGGCAGGAAGCACACCTTGATTGGGAACTACAATCTTTTGAATTTAAACGGGAGGTCATTTGGGATAAATGGTATACGCAGCGGAAATACTGAAGGCCTACCACGAAAAACGAAATCCGTCAATACGATTTTCAAGAGAATTAAATTACGGAATAAGAAGTTTCATACAAAATTTCAACCTAGTTTTGAAAAGTCCTTTCTTAGCAGATGCCTACGTCATAACATCTACCTGCGTGCCAAATTTCAGCCCGATCCGTACAGTGGTTTGGGCTGTGCGTGATAGAT
>CAUZXH010000176.1:0-15490 GCA_963584085.1 Pyrausta aurata
TAAGGTAATTTGTTTAAGGGGTGCAACCTTTGTTTTTGCTTTCAGTAACGATGTTATTACTCGGCCATCTTCCGTTGTTACTCTGCTATAGATAACTGCTGCGTACGCCTTTGTTGACGCATCCGAAAATCCGTGTAGCTCTACAGTTTTGGTGTTGTTATCAGTTCCGATCCATCTCGAAATGTTAATTTCTTCTAGTTTCGGAATCTGTGACCGAAATTCAATCCAAAAATCTCGCTGTTCTTCGGGTAGGTCATCATCCCATGAAATGCCTATAACCCACAACTCTTGCATGAATATTTTTGCTCGTATGATGGTTGGTGCTAAAAATCCCATAGGATCAAAGAGTGAAGCAATCACTGATAGGACGTTTCGTTTCGTAACTCTCTCCTCTTCTAGAATGTTCACTTTGTTTGTGATTTGCAGTTCGTCTTCTTTAATATTCCAAGTAAGTCCCAGTGTCTTGACAGTTTCTCTTTTGTTTAACTCAATGTTTTGGTCTGTAATTCTCCTTTCAGGTTCAATCTCTTTCATAAATCGCTCGCTGTTGGAAGACCATTTTTGTAGCTCAAAGCATCCTTTTCTCAGCAATTGTGATTACATCTTGAGCTCGTTGAGTAGCTGTGTCATGCTTCTCATCCTTGGCGATTTGTTTTAGGGTTTTTATGGCCAGGTATGGGGCACAAGCGGTGCCGAAGGTAACAGTAAGTAAGCGAAACTCTTGAATAAGATCATCAGGTTTAAATCTCCATAAGATTCGTTGAAAATCAGTATCTTCTCGTCGTACTAGAATCTGACGGTACATTTTTATGATGTCAGCAACGAACCCTATTTTGTGTGTTCTCCATCTCAGTATGATATCTCTTAGCTCTTCTTGCAATGAAGGACCGATTAAAAGCTCGTCATTAAGTGACACTCCGTTTTCACCCTTTTGCGATGCATTGTAAACGACTCTGACTTTTGTGGTTTCTTTGTCCTCTCTTACGACAGCGTGATGAGGCAAATATACCGCTCTCTCATTTGGCTCACATTCGTTTACAGGCTCCATGTGTTTCAGATCAAGGTATTCTCTCATCACAGCGTTGTACTCATCTCGTAATTTCTCGTTATCTGATAAACGTCTCTCTAGGGTTTTCAATCTGCTCAGTGCTATCTCTCTAGATTTTGTAGGTAGAATGGGTGTGTCTCTTTTAAATGGTAGTGCCACGATGTATCTGCCATCTGACTCTCTTCTCACAGTATCATCATAGATTTGCTCGGCTCTGACTTCAGATGGTGTAAGAACATTTGTCTCCAGTTGTGAATTCTCAGTCTCCCAGAATTTTTGTAACATTGCATCCAAATTCAAGGACATATTTAGATGTAGGCTCACAATGTCTCTGTCGCTAGGCTGGTTAACGAATCCTCCAGATATGATCCAACCGAACTCTGTTTGTTGGGCAACTGGCGTACCAGGTTCTCCTCGAATAACTCCACTCAAAAGGATCTCAGTATAAATGTTGACTCCCAGCAACATGTCTATAGTACCAGGTTGATAGAAGGTAGGATCGGCAAGGCTCAAGTTTCTCAAGTGCTTCCAGGGCTCATGGTTAATTCTCTTAGCAGGAAGGATGTCGGTGACTTGCTTTACGACATACGCAGTGCAGGGAATAGTAAAGCTGTTATTTCTCGAATGTAGTCGTGTCTCAATGGCGTACTTGACCTGTGCCGACATTTGGTCAACTCCAGTCACCTGTCCTTCTATAGGTTTTCGTTTCAATTGAAGTCTCTTAGCTGTTGCTTCGCTGACAAAAGATTCTTGCGAGCATGGGTCGATTAATGCTCTCACAAGACGAAGTCCTTGACCAGTTTCGATATTAATCAACGCTGTAGCGAGCAAGGCATTTTGTCCTTGTGTTACGAGGTGCGTTCGAATGGTATCAAAGTTCTCTCTACTCGTACTCGGTGTGGGGTTAATTTGCTCATCTGCTCCTCGTGTGCTCAAGCTCGGTGGAGTATTGTCTGACGATGTATTGTTGCTCGTGCGCGTGAAATGTAAGATGGTGTGATGTCTTCTACGACAATGTTTACAGGACTGGCTGCTCTTGCAATCCTTTACACTGTGTCTTGTTGATAGGCAGTTGAAACACAACCTCGATTTTTGTACTTGTTGAACTCGGTCCTGTACGTCAAGTTTTGTTAAGTTCTCGCATGCGTATGTTGCATGGTCTCCATTACATATGCCACACGTTTTTGTATCTGTCGACTTCATGCCAGTGGCAAAGGTTTTGGGTTTGTTGGTCAATTTCTCTTTTGTTATGATGTTGGGCTTGACCATTTCTAGTACTCGAAATCTTGTCTCTAGAAACAGAAAAAACCTTGGCAATGATGGCAATTCATTTGTGTTTGTAGCACCAAGTTCCTCTTCCCAAATTTTGTGTGTCTCCTCGTCTAATTTGCCGACAATGAGGTGGATTATGAGAATATCCCAGTTGTCAATTGACACTTCGTTGCTCTTTAGGTTGTTGAGACACTCGTTAGTGGTATCTAGAAGCTCTTTGATTCCTTTGGCTGAACCAGAAGTCAATTTCTTTTGTGTCAGCAACTTGTTCAAAATTGAGTTTACTATTACGCGTTTATTGTTATATCTGTTGCTCAGGGTCGTCCATGCACTTTCGTAGTTTGTCTCTGTTACAGGTATGTGTTTCAACAGTAGCTCGGCCTCTCCACTTAAACTGCTTTTCAAATAGTGCAACTTTTGCACGTTACTCAGATTGCTATTTTCGTGTATCAATGATTTATACAAGTCACGGAACGTGCTCCACTCGTTGTATGCTCCGGAAAATTGTGGTATGTTTATTTGAGGCAGTTTGACTTCTTGATGATTTTTCTCGCTAATTTTGTGTAGTGTAGGTTGACGTAATGACTCTAACTCGTCTTGCAAATTGGTTTGGATGGTCAAGTACTGATCTTCTCCAGCGTCGAACAAATCTTCGGTGAAATAAGTCGATTCTCGTTTTTCGGCAGCTGACATGGACTTTGCTATCTCCAAGTGAGTTGTTCTAAATTGAGTCCAATATTGGCTCAAAGTCTCGATTCTCGTTTGTATGTAGCCCTTGGTCAGTCTGGCTTTAGGTGCTTTCTTAAGGTTAACTCCGATTTTCTTTATGAGCTCGAAAGTAATTTCTTGTTGTGTTATTAACTGCTCCATTTTAATTTAATTATTAAAGTTCACTGTTTTAATTTAGCAATGTTTTGTTTTAAAGTTCAAGATAAAGCGACCGCAATTATTCTAAGTCAAACTGACACGCAAAAATTCTAAGTCCAAGATAAATCGACCGCAATTTTTCTAAGTCCAAATTAACACAAATTTTTTCTAAGTCCCAATCACGCAAATTTTTATAAGTCCACAAATCGGTAAATATTCTAAGTCCTTTACACAATTTCCACTTGAAATCCTCAGGTCTTTTACACGCAGATTGCACTAAGTCTTTGACACTTGCATTATTTTTCACTCACATAATGTCCCAAAAACACTTCACTGGACGTCACTATTATCCGGCTCACTGGATCACTTTGTAGGGGACAATAATAAAAACGCACTTTCACTAATCAGACAATTTACTCATAGATAAAAATAATACAATTTATTAAGGTGATCCGAAAAATCGTAATGTTCGCGCGAGTCAGTCTACACTCAGCGCCATCTGTTGGTGCGGTGGCGAAACTCCGCAACATCTCCGGTCAGGAGTGTGTTTTGAACTCCCACCGCTCACATACATAAGGCGGAGGCGGAGACTTACTTATCCGCGAGCATAAGTTATCAATGAAAGTTTTGCTTTAATCGACGAGCAAACATTAAATTCATGATTCAGATATTAAAATAGACAGTAATAATATTTATTATTTAAAGTTGGTCAATCACCTTGGCTTGCGTGGCGTCGTTCTCGACGGAGACGATGTTGGGGAAGACGGGGAACTTGGGCGCTTCGGGCTCGGGCGGCATGCTCACGTTGTGGTTGCTCTTGTTGAACAGCATCAGCGGCTCCTCGGCCGTCGTCTCTGGGTAGTTCTTGCCTGGAAGATAACAATATTATTTTTCATCTCTCCTGTTCGGAAAATATAACTTTCCTGTGTAGATAGCCGGGTGGAAAATAGCTTATCCATCCCTAGGGTGGAAAGTAATTTAGTTTTAATTGACATGACATAGAGTCAAGGCCTGCAGTCAAAGCTTGGACCAAAGATAATTGAGTCACATCATGTTATTAAAATAACAAACATTTTTGCTTAGCTATAAATTGAAAATCATATTGTGTAGGTATTATGTATGATCGTTGATAAAAAAATATACAATTTCTAATTTTAATTCAATTAACAATTAAAATATTCGGCTGCCCGCTATAATGCCAAGATGTTTTTTTTTTAATTTTATGTTGTCAGTGTCATTTCAGGAAGGATTCGTCCAAAGCCGTTAAAACTTTTATAAAAAAAGAGAAATTATTTTTGGATTCTATTATTATCTGTGGAAAAAATCGATCGATATTCTTTACAAAGATTTTATTTATTTGATATTTTCTGCTTTTTTGTACTCTGTTTTCATGTATTCGTGCCGCTATTCTTTTTAATCGTGTTAGGTGTTGTTAGTACTGTGAATCAACTGTCATATTTTGTTCAAAACTTGAGTTTTCCTTTCTCGCTGAACTACATAATACCTCACCAAGACATCTACAACCATTTTTGTAAATTAAATGTTTTCCTCACAGTTGAAATGAAAAATAGTATGTTTAACTCGGGTGAAAGCACCATTTCACTCTCGAATTATTGGCGCTCTCACTTCGTTCGAGCGCCAGAAACATCTCGAGTGAAATGGGTCGCTTTCTCCCCTTGTATAACAATCTACTATTGTGACTGACTTTACACAGAGCAAACACCCGTCATAAACAAATACAAAAGGGAGGAAGAAAAGAGCGTTTTTGATGTTCAGCTTTAGAGGCTGAATATAAAAAAAACAAATACTTCCACATACTAGAAGATTTAATCATGTTAAATACAATCGAGAGCTAAGAAGAATTAAGCATCCTATTCCGCCTCTTATTAGTAAAACTCCACAAGCGATAATTAATACCTCTCAGATTTAATCTGATAAGCTAACTTACCAGTGCAGTGCTGTAATAACTTACTTAGTTACCTAACTGCTTTATTTACGTCTTTCTACTAATATACCTATTTGTATGTTTTCGATACTGCGGCACTGAATCTTAAACTCGGCACTGAATCGCACTAAACTTATTACGGAACTAGCTTTTGCCCGCGACTTCGTCCGCGTGGAATAGTGACTTTTTTCTCCCATTTTTTACACATTTACCACTATATCTTTGCTCCTATTGGTCGTAGCGTGATGTTGTATAGCCTATAGCCTTCCTCGATAACTGGACTATCCAACACAAAATTAGAAGAATTATTCAAATCGAACCAGTAGTTTCGGAGATTAGCGCGTTCAAACAAACAAACAAACTCTTCAGCTTTATAATATTATAGTATAGATAACTGAATAACTAAACACGTAGTCGGAGAGTTGATGTTGGCAGACATATCGGTCTACCCTCTTTCAAGGTATTTTTTTTTTCGCTTCCGAACAAGAACAACGTTAGTCATAGTTCCGCCTACTTACCCAGCGTGCTCTCGTCGACCTCAGTGAGCAGTAGCTTGTCCTTGTATAGCAACACCTGCGACTCGGCCACTACGCTGGTCTGCTCGCAGATGTACGTCTGTAAGTGCTCAAATTTCTCCTCGGGCTTTAGGAACACCTGAAAAAACAGAAACATAACTTTAATAGCGGTATGTAGGTGGATTATAAACTCTGCTGTCTTCATAACAATATTTGCTATTCTTCTTCTTATCGTGTCGATGGTAAAGCGACTTAAATTTGTTGTGCCCCAGAAATTGGCGACGCGGATTGCTTTGTCGTTTGCACACATAAGGTCTTCTAGCAAGCAAGAGTCAGGGCACGCCGGACAAGACAAAGATGGGACATGTCTTGCGGAGTGAACCCGCAGACGCAGGACAGATCGTTCCATTAGAGAATCCCCACCTAAACATGGTGTCCTTGCATCTACCCACTTGGTACCGGAGTCTGTTAAGGGACTTCCAAGTGGGCCATAGCAGTTTATGTCCTGGAGGGGGATGTACGAGTATGATATTTGCTATTGTTGGGTGCCCTATGCTCCGGCAACAGTCGGATCGTCAGGACGCGTTTTTTTTTCAGGATCATTATGGATCAAGACATCATAACTTCACCATAAAAAAGTGTCATCTATTATACAATTAAGATCACACACAAGCCTTTTAGGCGTAAGAGTAATTTTCCAACACGCTAACCGTAAATCAGATAAACTTCTACTTTTGCTGTTATGGCATGAGCTGACAGTTGCGTATCCGAAACCCGTAATACCGTCATCAAAATGAATGCGCGATGTCACCGAGCCCGTAATCTCATTCTCCTGATTGAGGACTTCCAAAAGTATTTTTCAGTATTTACTCTTTTAAAAGCAATGACCGACATGCTTAAAAGATCTCACGGTTCAATGCATTCAAAATATGCGCAATATATAACAATTTACGATACGGTAGCATAATAATCTAGTTATGAATATGTTTTATATAATTCCTTACGTAAAAAATGCTTAAACATTGGGCTTCCGTGTGTTTTAGCAATTCATTCATCTACCGTCAAGTTTACGTTGCGTGTCGTTCGTGACGTACCTAGTACCTACTTTAAGTCACGCGGTTTTGCTAAATGTTTGTAGGTAAAAGGCCAGTAAAAGGCACGCTTGAAGGGCGCATTCAAAGTTTTTGTAATAATTGCAGTAAATATACAAATGATAAAATTCACTGGTAGAAAAGCTCACCTCGAAAAAATTGTGGAACAACTAAAATATTATTTACTGAATACAGTAAACCATAAGATTGGCAGTCATTTTGAACTGTTAAAGTTTATAGTATACCAGAGAAAATTATGATATTTTACAATCAGGCTCAGAAGAGTGTGTGTAGTGTGTAAGTAGAGTACTAGGGGAAAATATCAAAGGAAAGGTATAAGTTCAACCGCTTACGAGGTATTTGGAGAGTGGGATTCATCGAATGATGTTGAGTTGAACTCTAGCTAATCTGTATCTCACCCATCTTACTTCCTAATAGTAATTAATTACGTTGCGAAGATCGTAGATAGAAGACAGACCTTGACTAGACCAAAAATTCCTAACTTATTTGTTAAAAATAAAGCAAAGACTTGAAACTGCATACTATGGCCTCGCCAAGGCCTCTCTAATGCAGGCTCGAGGTAACCTTCGCTGTGATTTCGAATCCTAATCAAGCGCCGGCCGCAGCGCGAGCGCGAGACAAAGCAGTATTGTTCAGAATGTAGGTCGCGATCGTTGCGCAACTGGCGTGCCTCGCCGGAGTAAATTGGCGAACGATTGACAGCCGCCGATTTCCTGTTTGGAAACAACTTGGTTTAGGGACTTTGGTTATTAAAACCTTTTTTTGTCGTTAATGAGCTTACTTTGGAAAGTAGGACCCATACTAACATTGAACTACTATTACTAGCGTATGGAACTGACATCACAAACAAATTTTGTGCTCCCTAAATTGATGGCCCGGTCATCAACTCGTAGTACAAATCATGATTCGAAATTCAAATTTTCAAAGAAAACGTCACAATCTTGTCGTCGTTTTTGCGACACATTTTTTGCTTGGCATAGCTTACACAAACTTAATGGGAGTATGCCTATATCCGGATAGTGTTAGACACAGGGTTCGATTCCTCGTCTATAACAGAGTCACGGTTGCTTTTTACAAGTGCAATTTATTTTATACAATAAAAAAACCTTGGTTTCTTCTTAACACTTACCAACATAAATTAATTAATTACATATTCCACAAACTATAGGAAGTTAATTGGCGTGGAATCTGTTACAACATCCAACCATAAAGATAACTAGGTACTGGTAGACTATAGAAAGGGCTTACATAACAAAGTTAAAAATAATGAATATTCAAAGAACTTGATATACTGTAGTCTCAAATATGTAATTGAATTACATTGAAACAGTTTTTGTAAAATTAAGAAAAAAACTTACCTTAATACTGGTAGCTTTGTTGACATGGAAGACATGTACTGGTGTGGTTGAAGTAGCTGTCTGAACCTCTGAGAAGAATCTATCAAAGGTCCATATCCGATGCGGGTCTACCTCAAGAAGCCCAGCTAGCAGGGGCGTGACCAGCTTGCGGAGCCCTACACTCAGTTGGCAATGCACAGGTAGCTCTCTGGACCACTCTATGGGACCATTTTCTGTTGTTTGTGTTCCCTTTGGACAAGAACGATATATGAATAAATTGTATTGTTGGCTTTGCAAAGATATTATTCTGATTAAAAAAAAACATGCCGAACTCCAAACATAGATATTTAGTGTAAAAGAATAAGTAGAATAGATAGAGTATGATTTATTGGTACATAAAAATATCTTCCACAACTTACAGATATAACTCCAGATGCTTTCTTAGTGGTAATGTAAAACATAGTCTCTTTATTCCTCCTTCCTCCATATGGCCTAAATGGTAGCTGTCCCGTTGCCACATGGTACAGGGTCACTCCAATGGACCACAAGTCCACAGTAGCCCCAAAACTCTTCCCCACAGGTTTCCTCAACACAGCCCGCTCATACATATCAGGGTGTAGGTACTCCTCTGTACCATACAAGGAGACAAACTGCTCCTCTTCATGTAATTCCCTAGCAGCACCAAAGTCTGTCAACTTGTAGGTTGTAGTGCCATCCTCATTAATGAATTTCATTATGTTCCCTGGCTTCAAATCTCTGTGCACAAGGTTATTATCTCTTAAATGCTTCATCCCTGCGGTTAAATGTTCTAAAACTAGCAAGAACTCATCTTCCTGCAGTCCATAAGTGTTTTCAGGATCATCTAGGATGTTGAACAGACTGCCCCCTGTGCAGAGCTCCATCACAATCACTTTCCCGCGACCCTCTTGCTCTTCCTCAATTGCCAGAAGCTTAACAATGTTCTCATGCTTAACTTTCTTCAAAACTTCGAATTCTCTCATCTGTACATCGTGAGGCCGCATGTGGCTCAGTTGGTTGAAGGTTTTGACCGCCACGGGCTCGCCGTTGTTCTTGTTGACGCCCTGGAACACAGCGCCCGTGGCACCCTTCCCCAGCACGCTAGTTGTGCACCACACGTAGTTTTCCGACCCTCGCAGGAAGGACATCTTTGAAATAACACTGGTTCTACTAAGTATCAAAAAAAGTTTGAGGATTTTGGTCACTAGATATTTTTCTCTAGCTAACTCTGCGAAGACACATTCTTAGTGACAGAATTCATGTAGAAAGAATAGATTATTAGTTTCTAAGATGCATTAGCACATAAACTTTCGCTTTCGCGTTTTAGGGTTTTATGAAAACAGAAAACATAACACACCACTCCACTGTTTGTTTGACAGATGACTTGACGTTGACAACCACAAAGACAAGGGGTGCGTACCACTTGAGACCACGACTACCGCGGTCCCTAGTGCAGCGTACGAAGCGACGCGTCACCACGACGCACGCATACTCTTACTAATCTGTGGTGTGAATGAAATCATGTTGTTGTCAAAAAATTGTCAACGTCTTGTTGCCATATTTCGCAGTTCGCACGCGTAATTAATTTTTGCGTTTATTTTTAGTGTTTTTTTTAAACAGGATTTTCATTTATTGTTCACAAAACAGTACTTATTGTGCATTTAAAGTTACATGTGCAATGTATTTTGAATAATAAAAGAAAGAAAGAGTTGCGCGTTTGACAAATTGTAATATAAATTTATTGTGAAATCGCTGGAAATTCTTCATTATTTAGCTCAATTTCTACTTCCATACTGTGAGCTCTTAACACCATGTAAGTAACAAATGAACAGAGTTTGCCGATTCTATGACAGCTTTAGCTTAACCTTTTAGTCCATAATTACTCCATTTCTACAGGTCTTCTAGGCATGAAGTTATGAGACATAGAGATCGGTCAGAAAGTAGATCAGTTAGAAGCCGTCGTGACCACAGGACTAGGAGTAAGGATAGGCGATCAAAATCACATTCTCCACCTAGAACAAAACACAGATCTTCTAGTAGCGAGAAGAAGAAAAAAGATAAGAAATCTAGGACAAAGAGTAGAAAAAAGAAGAAGAGGGATTCATCCTCTAGTAGTAGCTCTAGTAGTGACACGGATGAGGAGGAGCTGAAGCTGCTGCAGCGACTGGAGGCAGAGAGGCAGCGGTTAAAAGAGGAGAAACGTAAGCAGAAAGAGATGATGAAAGCTAATGAGACACCAGAGGAGAAAAGGTATGTTTCAACACGATATCTTTTCTATTTTCTAGGACACAGTGAACAATTTGAGTCTATGATTTTATTTTGAAAAGTCAACTGACATTAGGTCTCTGAATACTGTTCCCTCTCTACTGTTCTAGTTTCTGCTTCCTTCAATCATAGGTAAATTTATTTAGTTTACAGAATTAGTCCTGTGTACATTTGAAAGCAAGTGTAGACAAATTTTCTAACTAGTGATTGTTAATTCTGTCCCAAATTACAATAAAGTACCCAATTTAGTTTCACATGATAAAATCCTCTCTAAATAACCTTAAATGTTTCTTCCTTCCTACTATACTGTAGTATACCATGACCATGCTAGGAATGTGTCAGCCAAAAACATATTCTTTGTATTGAAAACTATGACACCTTTACCACTATCTAGACTGTTCCATAACTGACCAACACCATTGCATGACATGCATGGAGTGTGTCAGCACTGGCAAAATACACTCTCGCTCCATATAATGGTGGTACAGAATGCTGTAGATCTGTTCAATTACCATAGTAGAGCTTCTTGTGTTGCTTTTCATGTCTAATACGCTCCTAGCATGGTCATGGTAAGATTCTGTGTAGTGGGGTTAGAGCTTAAATTGTTATTCCCAGAGCTCGCCGGCTCAAAGAGAAGCAAGAGAAAGAGCGCAAAAGACGTGAGAGAATGGGCTGGGACAACGAATACCAGTGCTATACCAACCAGGACAATCCTTTTGGAGACTCTGCTTTGACACATACATTTGTATGGACCAAGAAACTAGCTAAAGAAGGAGTGAAGACAGTCTCCAGAGATGAGTTAGAAGCTTCTAATAGACAGAAGCAGTTGGAGAACAAAATTGAATTGGAAAAGGTATAATAATATTAAGAAATTACTCTCACATTATTTACTTCACTATAGCTACCTATATCATAAATAAATAGTATGATTTTGACGGGACCCAGCAGAATTGTGTTATAAAGTGTATTAAGCAGGGGTCCCCACTTAATACATATGCTAATATATAATATATAAACATAGGAACAGGGAAAATAAAATATTGACATGCTAGAATCCTTATAAAACACAATTGATTCAAAAATATACATTGGGGTTCTATTTTGAAATATGTCAAGAATCTTTTAATTTTGTGCTCATTTTAGAGTGAAGGTATGTTTTGTTGAATTTTATACTATTATTCTGCTTTCAATTTCCGCTAAGCGACGCCGGCGCAAGCAACTAACAACACAAACCGTCACCGCGTTGAGTATTAGTTCAGGCAAATGCAGGATGCACCACCCGCCTACCCTCAATACGCATGCGACACAGCCAATGCAATTATAATTACCCAACACCAACATGCAAAAAACCTCGATTCGTTTTACCACCACACGTGGCTTCCTTAGGGAATTTGAAGCTAAAATAATTTTATCAAAATTCAATTAAATAATAGATTACCGCAAAGTAACGCTTGAAGGCCAACTACGAAATGCGAAATCCGTCAATACGAATATCGTTTATCGGATCTGAAACATTTTTAGTATGGAATCCTTACTTCATAGTAATGCTTCGAATCCGCAAAACGATAATCGTATTGACGGATTTCGTTTTTCGTAGTAGGCATCCTGATTCTATTAAAGTATGTTTCGTGGTTAGTTAGTTTGTCTTGAGTTCGCCTGCATTTAGCTGCATGATTGAGTCACTTTGCGTAGACCTGTTACACTTTGATTAGTGCGAGTGTAGGTGCTTAGTGATTGCAGGTGTGTAGGTAGTGTAAGAAGTGTCCAAATATGTCAAGTGACTGTGTTTTTTTTAAATTAACCTACATCATCCCACTGCTGGGCAAAGGTCTCCCCCAACACCTTCCATTGATCCCTGTCAGCAGCTAATGAAACTCAATCAGTCGCAAAGTTGACCAAGTCGTCACACCACCTCTTTTTGGGTCTACCTCTTCGTCGGAAGCCGTCTGGTGGTATCCAAAGCGTAACGACTTGGGCCCATCTGTCCGGGTGCATCCTGCAAACATGCCCCGCCCACTCCTACTTCAGCTTTGCTGTCTTCTCGCCAACATCCGCCATGCCAGTTCTGGAGCGTATTGTGGTATTCCAGATCTTATCAATCCTTTCAATACCCAACACGCTCCTTTCCATGGCTCTTTGGCAAACCTTGAGTTTAGACTGTGTTTAGTAAAACAAAATAAACTAACTAACTAACTTTGTTTACCTAAACACTAAAACACAGCTGTCCAAACGTGTGTAGTGCAGGCATGCTGCGAGTGAGGGGAAAGGGGGGCGCGTGAGACGTACTAAAAACCTACGCAAAAAGTAGTACCAGCGTCTAATCACTTTACTACGCAGGTTACTTGCGCATCACTAAGCACCTGCACTAATTTAAGTGTAAACAGGTCCTAAATGCTTTGTGTATTACAGGTGAAGCAAAGACGTCTAGAACGCGAAGCTGAGCGCGCGGCTCGGGAGGCCGAGGCGGCGGCAGCGGCGCGGGCTCGTGAGGCGGCGCAGTTCAGCAGCTGGGCGCGGCACGAGGACGCCTTCCACCTGCACCAGGCGCGCCTGCGCTCGCAGATACGCATCCGGGATGGCCGAGGTCGGTACTATTGTATTCTGTTTTAACAGACTCCAAAAAAATGAGATTTATTTTTTATTTTATTAGATTTTTTTCACAACAAGTTACAGCCAAAATACAGTATAAAAATAGAAATATTGAATAATTTACGGACTAGGTTACAGCCCTTAATAGGTACATATTTTTACAGAATACATAGTAAAGTTTATTATTTTCGCTGCACCCATTGCCATCTCTCTGCATGACCTAAAGGTTTGACTGGCAAAGAATGCTTTTAGCATTAAGTCCACCTTTGTACACCATGCTTTGTGCAATAAAGTATTTAAATAAATACAGTTTTATAATTAATTCTTTATCTATACTTATAAAATGCTTTGTCCTGAACTACTGACTTATTGATTGACTGACTGACTGACTGACTGACTGACTGACTGACTGATGGATCAACGCACAGCCTAAACCGCTGATCGTAGAGACCTGAAACTGGGAGGGTTTGTTCTTTGTATGACGAAGGGATCCGATAAGAAGGGATTTTCAGAAATTCCACCCCTAAGGGGGTCAAAAAGGGGTGCAAAGTTTGTATGGGTCAACCAGATCCCTTGGTCCAATCTACTTCAAATTTTGTATACACATTATTTTACAGAATTGACGGAAGACCTATTTTGTAGTTTATTGAAATTCATCTCATAAGGGGGTAAAAAGGGTTACAAAGTTATTCTGGGGGTGATTTGCTTCGATTTGATATTAATACTCTTTAGTGCTAATGATAAATAAAAATATATAATTTTGACATGACGTCTGAGACACAATGTTTTGACACATGTTTGTTATTGATGTTGCTCTCGAAAAAATGCTCAAGAAGTGATTTTATTCCATAGAACATTAAATAATATTTTTTTGTGTTGAAACAGGGTAGGTAAGTATCAAGCGGTCTGTGTCCAGTGTAGATTGCAGATCGTTTGTTCATATTGTCGGTGGACATTCTACGCTGGTTTTGTGGTCGAAGGGTGTTCAATCTGGAACTTTTCTGCAAACTTTTCGTGGAGGTCTATGTTTAGCAGTGGAGCTTTTGGGTGTTGATGATGATGATGGCGTAGATCCCTACATAGAATGGTCCCTTTGAATTCACGATTTGAATTCAAGAACGTAGAATATTCGCTATGACCATAAAAAATGCTCAAGTTCAAACTCTCAAGGTAGCGGGAGAAGACTTGAGGGAATTTGCTTCTCCCACAGTCTGTATGTGGCATGATGTAAGCGCACAGAGTATAGCCTGGGCCCCTAATTTTGAATCACTCGCTTGGATATGGCGTGTGATTTTCGTTAGAAAACACATTAAAAATCAACGGAAATCACTCAATATTTAGATGTGCGTACTCACAAAATTGAGCAATGATTTTATAAATACTTTTCGTGTAGATTACAACTGTATTTCATTCCAAAATTCGATTTTAATCATTGAATATCACTCGCCATCTTGACGCAAGTGATTCAAAAAAAGGCTCCTGGTCTTTTATTAGCACTCGAAAAAAATGTACGATTGACGATAGGCGTAGTAAGTATTTCCATTTCTTTGTAAAATAAAACGATATTATCCCCGTGTAAGTATGACCAGATTAAAGACCGGGCTACGTGTTGTGTGTACATAAAATGTAACATTTATCTATACGCATTTCTACGCATTTATTTAGGAACTAGATGTTACATACATTGTTAGATAGCTAATTTATCGGGGAAGGGTTTAGAAATATTTTCGCTGCGATCTATGGGAACGGTGTTAAACTATTGAGCGCGTACGAAGTCGCTGGCGGGCCGCTAGTATTATCATAAAATTCAATAAATTCAAACGGCAATAACTAATAAATAATCAATTATGGTTAAATTAGTAAATTCATGGTTAAGATTATAGATTATCAATTTCGACGTCATGATATCGTTACGGTTGAATGATTGTCGCCGCCGGAAGACTCTGACAACTCGTCAGTGATTGTCGGCGTCTGCCTATCGGCTGTAAATTCCCTCAATTACTCAATACCGCTTGTATGTTAACCTTAATGTATGTTGCAGCCAAACCGATCGACTTGCTAGCGTGGTACGTGAGCTCGGAGGAATGTGTGGACGCGCTGGAGATGCACGAGCCCTACACCTACCTGAATGGGCTGCAGGCACAGGACCTTGAGGATCTTCTCGAAGACATCAAGGCACACAACTTTTATTGTCTCTGATATACTTCAAATGATTTTTGAAATTTTTTGTTTTTTCATCTTCTCTCATTAGATATGGTAATTGTATTTCCTTTATTAGTTAGTCGAAATGCCAATTTCATGAATATCGAGTTAATTTTCCTGATTTGTGAAAAATCAACTGGTTAATTATGTTTATTGAATTATTATTATTATTATGTATTGTCCACCAGGTGTACCAAGAACTAGAGAGCTCGTCAAACCAAGCATACTGGGAGGACGTGCGCACCATCGTGCTGGACGAGCTGGGCAAGCTGCGGCGCCTCGCCGCGCCCGACGCGCGCCGCGACGGCGTGCACCAGGGC
>CAUZXH010000177.1:0-16618 GCA_963584085.1 Pyrausta aurata
CCCGTCGAACTAGATCGTATAAACTGTACCGGAGTCGGTGGATGCGTAAAAAAAGAAATTGTATGTTTTAAAATGAGTACGGCTTGTACGATCTAACGGAATACCTGTCTACTAGCTGAGCAGCCACGCCAGTCCGGGGATCCGTCGCCGCCTCTCGTAGTATCACGGTTTCTAAAACTCGGTTTCGATTCTGCGGCGAGTGACACGAGATCGGGCGATGATTCGCAAAAATTATATGTTTACTCCTTGGAACGGGCCGACTTTACCGACTGATGAAAAAATTTTGTGTTCTTTAAGCATAACTGTTGTAAAATTTTTGTAAACGATTGTCTGTATAGTTTTTACGTTCCTCAATTTTATCATGTAAATTTAGAAAATTCACTATCTTATACACTTTTTTATATATTTGAAGATGCTTTAAAGACATTTTAATCATAGGTAATATTATAAAGTGGGTAAATTGTAAAGTGTAATGGAAAATTTTATGTATTATAGTGCGCTCATGGAGCAGTGTTTTCAAAACTATTGATCTCATTCATGAATTTTAGCAAAAATCCAGTTTACCCGTGACCTGGTCCGGCGCTAACATTTCCGTGACGCCAAGTACGTCGGCAAGAGAAACACAGTTTGTGTGATATCAATATTAATTAATAGCTGTTAAAATATAACATATAATAATGGTTCTTTTAGATGTAATATTTACCTACTCTTTTAACACAAGTATGAGGGCCGTCCGCGGGCGGTCCCCAATAAAACACCCATTAGAGTGCAATAATATTATAAATAACATAGAGCTACCATGTAATTTGTAACTTGGTTTTATAAAAATTATATGTATCACAAAATAGATGTACTTTAAAATTTTGGATGTTGTGTGTAATATAAGATGTGTTTATCGTAGAAAAGCATAGTACGTATATTTTAAAATAGTACCTAAAACTATTTATTTATCTGAAAATATTAATATATGATTAAAATAAAACATGAAACTTGTAGTTATTATTTCGCCACCTCTGATATTATTAAAATTTCAAAAATTATCCCGCTCTCACCTCCGGGGGGAGGTGCCCCGCCGCCCCGCAGGCGAAGTCTCCATGAAGCGGTTTACTTATAAATACAAGTATTGTGAAGATTTTTGTTTCATCCTTAAATCCCAATTATCTCGGAAACGGTGCGTCGTAGCCAAAAAATAACAAAATTTTCGAACCCTCGAAGTCCGCCAATTGTACAATTCACAGTGCAATAAAGTTTAAATAAATAAATATTTCGAACCCCCCTATTGGGATACACCCCCAGAAACCCACTCAGATCCATAAGAATTTGACCTCAAAAATGGTCAAAGGGTCAAAAGTAATTATCCTGACCCCAATGCTAACACTACTTGAGACTTTGAGACTAATTAGATACATAATTTATTTATGTGTTGGAGACATAGTTAGCCTTACAAAAAGTAAAGTCGACTCACGTTTGACTGTTATTGGGGTCAGATAATTATTTTTGACCCTTTGACCTTTTTTGAGGTCAAATTCTTATGGACCTGAGTGGGTTTCCGGGGGTGTATCCCAATAGGGGGGTTCGAAAATTTCGTTATTTTTTGGCTACGACCCACCGTTTCAGAGATAAATGGGTTTTAAGGATAAAACAAAAACTTCACGATACTTGTATTTATAAGCAAACTGCTTCACTGAGAGTTAACTCTTTGACTGAGGGGGTTACAAACGCCCGCGCCACTCACGCACCGTGCCCTCGCCACCCCCCCGCGCCCCTGTGCCACGCAGGCGAGGTCTCTATTTCGCGGTCTACCTATAACTCGTGTTAGACTGTTGTGTATGACCCCCAGAAGGGTTATTATTATATGCAGAAATAAATGACATTTAATATGTTATCAGAACTTGAGTAGCAGAGGCTCAGTCGAAGTTGGGCGACTCCTGTTATCATAAGTTTCTAATAGTGGTGCAGGGGCTGGTCGGCCTGTATCATAATAGCCACAGCACAGATAAATAAGGTATGCCAATTTTCAATTTATCTAGTCAGTGGTAATAGCGATAATAGGATATTAAGGCCCAGATATTCCATTTTTACGATGTTTCGATTGAGTTTAAACATGGAAACACTAATTATTTAAATCTCGAATCTATATATGTTATAGAAGAAGATTACTAGAAAGCTGGATTGTGGTTGGAAACACGATTGTAATTACTTTGCTCGATAATAATTGCCTCAGAAGTGGGCCCCTTTTTTTCGTATTTTCTATGTAGTTTTCAAATTATTGGACTTATATTTATGAAAATCACATATTTTAGTAGGTAATTCCATTCTACACATATACATGTTAAAATGATTTCAAAATGTTTGTTATTTAGATCAGAATAACGAAATATCTAAAAACACTTTATTTGACCTATTTCGACTTTTTTGATCTTGATTTGCTCAAGCTACACAGATGTGAGGAACAGGGGATTATAAGAATATACATTTTGACCACATAAGTGAGATCTCAGCTATGAATCAAATGATTTTTTTTTAGTTTTTATCGGTGTTATGTTCAGGCAAAGAAAGGTCCATTTTTTTCATTAGTCTGTATTCTTTCTTACAAGCAGCAAATTCTTCCAATTGTCTTTTTAAGATTACTTTAGACACCAAAGATGTTTAGGGCGTCCAATCGTTTTTTTCCAGTTTTATTAACGTTTTCATTCATAAAACACTGATTTAGTGATTCTCACACTTGTGACGATGGTGATTCGCGCAACGACTTTGACGCAACAGTTGATCGTCGTGTCATCTCTGTTCTATACATGCAAGCAGAAATAGCGCTATCTTTTTATTCAAATGACAAGCACGAGATACCATTTCCTCATTCCCCTTGACGCCACTGCGAACGCTGGACCTATGTCAATTTTTGCAATTTTATTTGCGTACTTAATTACGTAAAACACCTAAGAACTAATAATAGCTAATTTCGCCGCGCCGCGTCACGCTCAGTTGGATCAGCACCAGTCTTATACTAATCAAAGGTCGCGAGTTCAAATCGGGGGTATCATGAATATTTTTCTACATAGTCACAATATTTTTTTAGAAAACGAAATAAGTATTTATTTTAATTTTTGGACATTTTAACATTTAAAATAAAAAAAGTTAAATATAAAAACTAATTAAATTTTTAGGTTTTTTTTTAAAGTAGCAAATCCTATTAACCCAGATAAACCTGAAACTATTTTTATCGTAGAAAGTTACGATTTTTTGATATGTGCTTAAATTCAGTCCAAATATGTCGGGAAAAATTATGAAAAAAATATGTAACCCCTGGAAAAGCTGGAAAATTATATCCCATACATGGGTCGGTCGGCACGAATAATGCTTTTTATTCACATGCCTTAAGTTACTGTAAGAAAAATAAATACAACACTTTTTAATTCACAAAGTATTATTTTAAATGTTTTATAGTAAATCTAAGTAAAAGTGAATTGTTTTTGCAGTGTTCTAGTTCAACAAACACTTTTAGGCATATAAATGTATGTCACACTAGTGGTGCCCCGGACTTTGTTCTCCCGTTTTGATTTTATTCTGTTCCTATAATTGAGTCGTAGTATGATGTTTTCTAGTCTATAGCCCTCCCCAATAAATCAGTTATCTAACACAAAGTATATTTTCAAATAAATATTCTACCTCTATAATAAATAGTAGTAATAGTAGTAAGCAAAAGCTTTACTTTATAAGCATAAAGTTCACGCAATCATCATTGCATTGTAGTGTCTTCCCATTATGGTGCACTAGGTAACCCAGTTGATCGCATCTTGAATCTTTACCGTAGCTTTTACTAGCAGGACCAAGTTCACGTATGTTACACCCTTCATTTCCTAATAGGGCTCTAATATAACAGGCCTACGAGAACCAAGGTGATCCAGTTTTCGACTACCCAGCTAATCATATTGACCCTAACTTATGCAGTGTCATATCGATATTATGATAAAATACTGGTAAGAATATTTTTTTGCCTCTGATGCAGGATCTCTAAAGACTAATATTTTGATCAAAACCATCACTTAGCGACCATAGGATGCATTTGAGTGAAGATAGGTATCTTCCGTTTGTAGCGACTAAAGTGGTCTTGACTCTTGAATCGGATGTATTGTATAAGATCTTGTAAAACTGGCAAAAAGAGTCTTCATCTGCCGAGTGAAAGAACAAGTCTTATTTTCGAAATTTACTTCAGCAGGTAGAACGACTGTATCAGATAGAATAGTATGGAAAATCGTATATCTTTTACTCCGTTATCTTCATCAGACACATCAGTATAGTATTATCTGGTGGTTCAAATGGTATACATTCTGAGACCGGTTCATTGCTATTATCTACTCATACAATATTTTATGTAACGATAATGGTTTTTATTACAAACATCCAAAATAAATGTGTTTTCTCAAAAATCCAATACATCATGGTTGTGCCGACCGGACCATATATGGGTTTATGGAATTGGTGGAAAGAATAAAGTGTCAAAATATGAAATTGTTCGTATTTAGTTTTCATTATGAATACTATAGTACTCTTATGTTTCTATTTTCACTTGGTTATTTTCAAAATATAAACAAGAACATTTTTTAAACTTACCTTTTCGAGGACATGTGAAACTTTTTTTGAATTTAAGTTTTTCGATCTCAAAAATCTACTTAAAATAAACAAATTACCTTCGATACTTATCTCTTGAGTTATCACCTAATAACTGACGTTTTTAAATATAATCATCATTTTCCTAAAATAATTATTATTATGGAGGTAGATTTTATTATTTCTCGAAACCCATGTATGGGTCGGTAGGTTTATCTGGGTTAAAAAAACTACATAACAATGAAAATAAATTTCAAAAAGAAAATTAGTATCAAAAACATCATCACCATGCGGATAAATCTCCTCAATGCCATGAGGACGGAACCCCCAACCTCTACGTGTTAAGCAAAATAAAAAGAGAAAGGCTGTAGCGACATATATAATTGTTGTGAATAAATGAACTATATTTTTGTACCAATCGTAGAGATGAATCCGTTTCTATAGTAACAATATAAACAAAAAGCATAAAACACTCATGTCAAATTATTGTAGTTTTGAACATTTTCTCTATTTGGAAAAATCAGAGCTAAAGCTGTGCCCTGGTGACTCTAGTATATTGGAGACGAGAAAATATTATATGAATTTGAGGGAGGGAGAAAATTATTAGGTGATAGGCTTTGATTAAAGTAAAATAGCGGAAGATACGGCATGTCATACTAATTGTCAGCTAAAAAATGGCACTACACACTACTACATACAAGATGACCCACACAGCTGTGTAACTTTATGCTACTGACGACAGAGACAAACCCATTTCTTACGACGGTAGTGCGAGCGAAACAAACGCGCGCTTTTAGATATCTCTTGTCACGTTGACGTCTCCTTGCAATAAGAATCAAGAAGCGTCAGCAGACAATTCGGAGTGAAATTGTGTACCATGTTTTTTGCGAAAACTAATAAATTACTTGTTACTACGGTACTATTTTGAAATGTCGAGCGATGTTTGGCGTGAGTAGGGTTACCAAAAATAAAACAAAATATAAGTTTATTTTTAAACATTTATTGTTAAAACATGATTTCCTTCCAATGAATGATTTTCAAGTTTAATTTATTTTGTAATGAATACTACTTGGCCCGCTGCAGTTGACATGATGAGTAGATGGCGCTGACGTCACGCAACGTTGTATCCATAAGAGACCTGCAATTATATAGATTAGGTGCGAGTGAATTTAAAAAAAGCTTCACGTTAATACAGTAATTTTTGTAACAAAATTGAATAGATAATTATTTTATTGTTTACATTATTGAAGTTGAATACCATTTTACAAAACATTAATAAAAGAAGCAACAATCAATATCAGGTAAAAGTTAAATTATATAAATTTATTATGATCGACATTGTATGCTAACGGTACCGCGTAGACAAATGTCAACAAGCAGCACATGTTGCGCTAGGTGTCAATCTTGTCAATCAATCATCATCATACCTAACTGGTCGCACATCAATGAATCGTATATTTCTATCTCGCCCTGAAAAATGGCCGTCAAAAAAAGACAGAATTTACAAATAAATTTAGAAATTAAAGTTTTCGTGTACTTACGAGTGAAATGTGATTCCATGCGATTAGTTTTTCCTTTTAGAATGGTTTGGGCAATCTATGAAAGCACACGAAGGCATTTTGGTTACATATAACCCGAAAAAAATAATTATTTTCTCCTCACGTCACACGTCTCACATATGTCATCCGCGCACCCAATCCCGATTGCCACTGAAGGCAATTAGGCGACGGGGGCCTGATTTTAGCGGTCCACGTTCGAGTGGCGCGTCACCTATCTTCCGCTATTTTACTTTAATCAAAGGTGATAGGTCTATATTAATTTTATTTATTTATTTACATCTAGACTCCTGTGACAAAATACAAACATTGGAGGTTAAGTTAAGGTCGGTCTAGCTCTCTTCGTGTATGGAACTCAGGTTTCCATGTTATTTACGTACGTACGTACACATTTTCTGAATCGTGTAGTAATAATGCATTGACTATCTATCTCTTATTTGGTGACATGGACTTGAGCGACGAACATGGAGATTACTCAGTATAATCCAATTATATTTGCATTCAGAAATGTCAAATCTGAATAATTTTTTCAATTTTGTTCTGTCGAAAATGTGTGGAGACTGTCTTAATTTTATTTTTATAACCGTTCCTCAAATTGCTGTTACTGAATATCCAAAACAACTTTGGTGTTTGTGACACATAATAATTCTATTAATCTTGTAGTTAGCGCCAAATGGCGCTTCGGGGTCACGAAGGGTTCCGTACCATTATCTATGAAAATGGCATAAACATCATATCTGTTGTCAGGGAGTCCCATACAAAAGATATGAAGTCCTAATAATGGGGCAGCCCCTCATTATTATCATTATCAGAGTAGATAAGTTGTATGAGAGCAACCTGAAAAAAAAACTGTTTTTTAAGTTTTTGTTTTTTCAACGGCAACATGAATACATCCTTCCTAAAAATTTCAACTGTCTTACTATCACGATTCATGAGATAAACCCTGGTGTTGCCCTTTCGGTGTAGGAACTCATGCTCATCATAATTCATTCCTTGTAAGGAGGTGTCCCAAAAATATTTTAAAATACATATTTTAGGCGGTGTGATTAGGATATAAAGAAACCCATGCCAAATTACAGTTTTATAGTAAAAAAGACAAAAAGTCAAACATGGCAAAACCATATATGGTTTATCAAAGTAATTGTGTGGGTGCGGTGCTCTAATTAACAAACCTAGACAGTTGAAATATGGCATCTAGCTAGGTAATAATGTGTAAGCGAAGGAAAAAATCTGAAAACAAAATAAAGTTTTTTAATTGTAGGGTCTGAAACCGTTATAATTAAGTGGATGGAAGCTTGCACAAAATATGTATTAATGATTTATGAATAAGCAAATAAATATTTCTATAAAAAGTTATGATATCCCAACAAAAACATCAATGTGAAAAATGATAGCCAAGTTCAATGCTCAGTATATTTGATAGTGAACTTCGCCGAAAAAAGTATTGCATCTAAATGAGAGATTACTACTAACTACTTTTGCCTTACTATTTTCTTACTTTCTAACACATGATAGTCAAGTCATTTTTATAGTTCAGGCTGATATTAAGCGAGTATTTTAAGCGTGGTGTGGGTGACCTCGATAGTAATTACTTTAAACCATTAATTTACTTGAACCATTTCACGGGACATCCAAAATATACGCGGGCGACGTCGCGGGAGACGACTAGTAAATAAATAACTTTGATATTATTAAAGGATTACTGAAACGATAAAGAAACCTTTGTCTTTAATTTAGCTTTCCATATTTGTAATGTTAAACGGAAGCGTGAAACATACTGCGCAGACCCTAGATAAACTGGGAACAGGGCAAGAGAATGATGATGATGATTTGAAATGTTATGAATTTCAGTGTGTAAAAAAAAACCATGACAAAATTCTCGTGATGGGTGAACTTTGACTTATATACCTACTGGTTTGTACGGAACCCTAAATTTGAAGTGCCATATCTGTAATGGTCTTCAGTCATCATCAATTGGAAGACTGATGGAAGATAGTAGTGAGACTATAACTGTGTCGACAAAAAGGATCTTAATATAAACCACCTAAATGTTATTACATTACATTTCCTACACCTATGGGTTGGCTGGAAGAGGTATCTTTTAGGGATAAGCCCACCTTTGTTCACATTGTGACTTCTTGTACCTATTTTCTGTACATCTTATAAGTGCAATAAAGAATATAATAAATGTTATCGGATATTCTTTCTTGTTTTTATAATGGTTACAGGTTGCTGGCATAAAGTGCTGACCAGTCGTGTGAGAATGAAATAACACTCTATGCGTTCCTTGTTCTTTCGATAAACGTTTAGACTAAAAAGCATGTATGGTGTACTAAAGAAACCATTTTGTAAAAGTTCTTAGGGGTTCTGCTAGATGGCGTGGGTATGTTACTTACAAAAGCGCATGAAGTATCTTATTCAAGAAAATTTTGTTCCTTAAATAAACACTAGATGGCTTAATTATACACGAGATTTGTAAGACAAAGTTGACAGGAAAAGTTTTGTGCGGGGGTGCTGGTGGGGGAAGCGCCCCGCACTTTTAACAAGGGGGCGGGGCTTATGAGATAATTTGACGGAATAAGACGGCCTTAAATAAAACGAAACTTATTTCATATAAATTTTATTACAAATATTGTTTTTCACTTAAACTGCAAATAATATACCAAAATAACATTGTCTAATTGTAAGTAAAGCTGGATAACCAGCAGACGTTGATCGCAACAAACATTATAAATGGAAACGGCTTGTCTGTGTCCCACACAGCGGGCAAATGGCAGAAATTAAATACAACTCTTTGCATTGATTCAAAGCAAAATTGACCCCTGTGTGACCTATTGCATTGTGATGGTAAAAATATTTCAACATGTGAAACACTAGTTTTACATACGTAAACCAAGTTGACTCACACAACATATACAAAAACTTCTGTATGTAAAACATAGCTTATCTGCTATGTGTTATGTGTGTATCGTGACTTTGCAAAAATAATAATGGATTTGAGTATTCATAGATAAATAAATTATTAATTACAAAAAACTCCTGGATTGCTAAGTAATTTGTGTAACAAGACTGACCGTTCCAACTTGTGTTTTTGAACAATCCGCTAAAACATACTTGAATTATTGAAATATTTTACAAAAATAAACATCGTCATTGTCGTGAGATAAACAACACAATGCGCACTATGTAAAAAATCGACGAAATAGCGTCAAAGCTATCAATAAAGTTGGAATGAGAATAAGAAATAAATATATTTTGATAATAAAATGAATTTTACAGTATATTTTCGGTCGGCTCTGTAGCAAAAGCCATATTGTATCTCAACTATTTTCAAACAGTGAAGGAGACTGTATTATTACAGTAAAGACATTTGCTGCTCACACACATTTATCACTTCATTTCAAGCGACTTGTCTATGAAATACTAATTATATGGGCCATGGAACTTATATTAATACCAAAATGAATGCTTTGCACCATTACCTTATTTATATAGACACAAATTTATATGGTTTTTAAAACCTAAAGAACATATTCCGAGAATATAAACCCCAAAAATTCTTTAGCCTTAGTAAATTAAGATTGTTTAAACGTTTTACAGCCAAACAAAAGTCACTGACATTACAGCTATGAGCTATTTGTAGCAGATATCGGCTCCGCGCGCCTCGCTAACTAGTAATGCTTGGCTTCTAACCAGATATTTCGAGAATTTTTATTAATATGCTTTGTACTTCATCAATAACTTATTACAAGTATGTCAGTCTGCAGAGGTGATTTTGAGGTGATATAAACTAAACATACTGCATAAAATTGATAGTTTTATTTACAAACAAAATACAAAGGTGATCTCAATCCATTATTTAAGTCTAATACAAACTACTATCAATATAGTTACATCAAACTTTTGTATCCACAATCTTCTTTGATTTAAGTAACACGAAAGTGACCACGGAACTTAATAACAAGTCCCCTGTGCCACATAACCCTTTGTAAACTGGGTCTCAATAAAGAAATAGGAAGATCTTGGTACTTAACTGTTAAGACGACGACAAGTCTAGTAGTACATTACTAGTAAGCGAGTGAGGCTCAAATTGCATTTTCATACACACAAACTATTGACGTAGCTGCTTATGGATCTCAAACACAATAGAATTAGGAGGCAAGTTACCGTATTACACAAAATGCCTTCCTGTGATTACTAGTCAGACTGGTTGACGCTAATACATGATTATCATGATCTATTATCATCGAGCTTGACAGTGGAATCACAACACAAGGTGTACACTTCTCACCTATCGGTCGGTAGGATACACATAAAGGTTACATAAAATACACGGTCAAGCGTTCACAAGCTGAAGACAAAAATGAAGAGTAAAATTTAGTAGAAAGTAACAAGAACTGTCACGATACCAAGACAATAGGCAGCTACGTCAAGCGAGCGGTGAGCGCGGCCGCGGCGCCCGGGCGCTCAGTCGATGTACTGCGCGAGCCAGCGGAAACCCTCGCCGTAGCCCTGTCGCTTCAGCACCGAGCACATGAACAGCTCCAGTGGCCGCCCGGGGAGCTCCGACCGGGATACTTTGCCCTGGAACGGAGAAAGTTACTATCGTTATTTGATTTTACATACTATATTTACAGTTCAGTTGTTTAGGAATGTGTGTGGTAAATGTGGACAGGCCACATGCTTAGAGGGTTGCGAGAAAAATTGACCAAGACAGTGTCATAATGGACACCCTGACATGAAACAAAGAGGATGACAACACAAACGATGGTCAGATGAACTTCGCAAAATAGCTGGGCCAAGATGGCAAACAATAGCATGGAAAGGGTTGCAGGCCTTTTGTCAAAGGACAAGCTTGGAGGGGAATACCTGTCATAAATAATCATTTATTAAAACAAATATGATTGTAGTGTAGATCTACTCTTATATAAATAAAGGCTTTTTGAATTTGTAGTAAATGGTAATGGACAAATGGTGTGGCCATGACCGAGCCGCATTAGAACAAAGCAAGTTGATTAACAGGTTATGAGGTCTCCAGTAAGTACAGTTATCTATATTCCAAATACATATTTTGTAGCACAAATGCATATAAATAAAAGGATAATAAATTATTTTATGCCAATGTGCCACATTTGTTTACTTTCATTATCAGGCTAAGTGACGTGTGAACAGCGAATACTACAAAGAAAAGCATAACGAGACTGACCTTTCCAGTGGTCTGTTGATAAAGGTTGAAGAACTGTCTCAGTTCGTCTTCACTTGCAGCACCCGGTTTGTCGATCTTGTTTCCGAGGATGAGGACAGGGCAATTGCTGAGGGTCTCGTCAGTGAGAAGGGAGTCCAGCTCGGCCTTGGACTCTGGCAGGCGCGGGCGATCGCACGCGTCCACCAGGAACACTATTGCGTCCACCGCGGGGAAGTAGTCGCGCCACACGCGACGCGCCTGTTGATGCCCGCCCAGATCGAACGTCGTGAAACGCATACTGCCTATCGACAGCTCCTCAGATGCTGTGGACACGAGAATATTTCAATCAATATGAGTCTTGCTCAAGCAAAACAAAAAATAAAAGATTTGGAGCCGAGTTATTTTTCAGATGGATCTTGATTTTGAGGTCCTTTCAAATCTATAAAATAAGTTCTCAAATGTTGAAATGGATTGTTATGACTCAAATACATTCAGTCACAAAAAGTCAAGAAATCTTATCTTGAGCAACTTATTTTGTAATAAAAATAAGTCATCATTACTTTGTGAAACAAAGGTCAAGGTCCAATTGACACTGAATTAAATTATCAAAATGTATTATCATTTCATGAATTTCCTATATAAATAAATATAAACATGACCAAGACTAAAAATATGTTTTATATTAACCGTCTGAATTGCTTTATTCAGACTAAAGTAGTTATCAATTTTACGACTGAAATATCACTGTAGTGATAAAAATTATGTCAAGGTATTGGGATCTCCCTGAATCTAAATCTGAATTTTAATATCTGTTTACAACACTCTCCTGCACCCATCACAATCTCTCTGCATGACCTAAAGGTATGACTGGGAGAGAATGCTTTTAGCATTAAGTCCACCTTTTGTACACTTTTATTTGTGCAATAAAGTTTTTAAATAAATAAAATAAATAAATAATCTACAAAGAGTATAATTAATTGTGTTGCACAAGAATGAACACTTTTAATAGGATAGCATGAATGCCTACTAGATATGGTACAATACTAGTATTGAATGCCTGCATCATAAACTTCAAATGCCTTTATTTACAAATATTCTTAATCTCCCTTTTAGTAAATGTCTACAGTAGTAAGCATTTGAATAGTTTTTAACAGATAATTTAATAGAATTTATTTTATAGTAGTTAAAAGTAAATTAGGTTATTTACTGATGAAATACTTACTGGGGTGCAATGTTGGCACATGCTGTGCTAATCTATCATCCTTCAACATGTGGAGGAGGGTAGTCTTGCCTGCATTGTCTAGACCCAGAAACAATAGTTTGCCCGACTTCTTCCACAAACCTGGATAAAGTAGAGGTACCAAGTTAAATTATGGGACAAATTAATTCTAAATAAATGCAAAAAAGCAATAGTAGACTGAAAAATTATACATAGTGTTGTATCTATAAAAGATAAACAAAAGATCATGAATGGTTTTACTTGCTGCTTTTCTTTTGTGATCTTTAACCTCTATGGGATCTATTACAAATGATTAATGGACAATTGGGAAGTTTACTAGATTCACAGCACATGATAGGTAATAATCTTATCTAATCATTTACATCTAAAATCATTGGTACAAAATTTGACACAATTTTATGGGTAATGATGATGACATACTAATTTTGTATTGTTGATATTACACAGATAATTAATTAGCATAATTTAAACGGGTTAGTCATGCGAGCAGCCAGATTACAACTTCCCAGATATAAGATGAATGAAAAAATACATTCATTTAAAAAAGTAAAAGTAAACTCTCTTATATACTCACCAAGGAAGCCAAGTACACCAGTAAACCAATCCAAGATAAACATATTGAATCTGAAAATTATGAATGTGTATTACTTGATCACATCTTCACAAAGAAACATTTGATTGTAATGACTTGCAAAACATGCGTTACTAATTGCGTAGCATGTTTTTTCAATCAAACATTGAACGCACGACTGGGAAAATAGTAAGAATATATTACAATCTTGTTAGATCACACCAAAACGTAGTAAGAATGTGATATTGAGTTGAGTAACTTGAATGACAGAACGTCATTCGAGTACACCAACTTTGATGGAAAATTACATCTATACTCATACTTTTTACTCACTTATTAAAATTGAACTAGATTAACTAATACTAGGAGAAGGATATCACAATATTTCGCACTTATTTTCACTATACTACGCCGCTAAAACCGACGATTTTTCTCAGCAAAGTAAATGCGATGGAAATATGAATCTGTTGGCAATGACGTATGCTACTTCCGGAAGTTGTCACATCGAATAGAGGTGAGACATCGGAATCATAATGAGCTTTGTGCTGAGCTATTGAAAAACACAGTCTTTGTGAACCTCCTCCTTTTTGGAGGGAGACTATTGAGGAGAACTTTAACTCACTCACATACTCAAAAAAAAATGCATGCGCTAATCAGCGCAATGTTTTCGTATTTTCGCCGACCCTCTGTCCTCCTTAGTGCGTGCGCACATCCGCGTCCGTCAGAGTCCGAGAGAGCGCCGGGTCTATCTATCGATACCTACTCTGAACCCCCCGAGCTCGACACGACCCAGTGATGTGCCAAATTGGCTTTTTCTTTATATTGGAATATTTTGGTATTTTTTATAAAGTCTTTCGACCGACTCGAGTCTTAATTTGAATCTTGTTTTAACTCGTCACGTATGTGTAGACGAGACACAATATAAATTCCATTGTTATGCGGCGCCCGGCTGTCGTTTGATGATACCTGATTGATTACACAATATTCTAGTGCTTGCTTGCTTTAAGTCTTCATCTTCACCCTACGCCCCCTTCTTAGTTTGGCTTGGGGACTTGGACCCCAATTTGAATCTTTTTTTAACGATTACCAAATTATTAACCCAATACCAAATACCGTACATTTTGTCGGCGCGGTAACTTTGATATAGAGACGGTAAAATAGTTGCTTGCACAACATCAAAAGAAAAGATGGCAACATTGGTGATTTATATGACGTTTTGACTTCCGGTATTTCTTTCCAGTTTTTGACAGCTTTCAAAAGCAAAGGTATTTCTAATTTTTCTAAAAAGTGAATGCAAAAGTGATTAAATTTATGAAATACACTATCCGTATTGTGTGCCATATCATTATGAATATCCGTGAATAATTGCCATACACATTTTGTGAGGATTCGATTGATTTCTATAGATTACATTGGTGCTCAGAAGTTTTATCGTTTTCAGGCTGAACCATGGCTCCCAGAAAAAACAAAGTTGCGAAAGAGGAGGTTCAAGTAACCCTTGGTCCTCAGCACTTGGTGGGCGAAACAGTTTTTGGAGTCGCTCACATTTTCGCATCTTTCAATGACACATTCGTGCATGTCACTGACTTGTCTGGTCGGGAGACTATCGCCAGAGTCACCGGTGGCATGAAAGTCAAGGCTGACCGTGATGAAGCTTCACCCTACGCCGCTATGTTAGCCGCTCAGGTACTCAATACATCATATATTACTTTCCTTTGGAAATAAATTGCAGATTTATTACATTTTGAGGTTATGTTTTGATGGTGTTTTTGGTTGAGGAGTGTAGTGCAAGATCAAAAAGTTCATTACTAACTATATTCAGTAATTGTTTATCTCAAAAATTATAGTTATTTTGGGAAAGTTTATTTTGTATACAAATTTTAATATTTTAATTTATCAATACAAGAGACAGGAACAACCCTTTCACCATTCCATTTACATATTCCGTATATATATAAAGCTTGACTACCTGTTATTTAAAGATATCTTTGATAATTTTCAGGATGTTGCAGAGAAGTGCAAAACACTTGGTATCACAGCTCTCCACATTAAACTGCGTGCTACTGGAGGCAACAAGACCAAGACCCCTGGTCCTGGAGCTCAGTCTGCCCTCCGTGCTCTCGCTCGGTCCAGCATGAAGATTGGCCGCATTGAGGATGTGACCCCAGTGCCCTCAGACTCTACCCGCAGGAAGGGTGGTCGACGAGGACGCAGGCTGTAAATCATTAGCTTTAAGGCAACTGTGGACTTTAATAAACGAGTTTACGGTTATTTCTGTTTTTTTTTAATACCTTAACCTTTTACCCAAAGAAATCCCTGCTAAGTTAGAAGTGACTACAGGCATATATTTTGATAAAACTAGTCTAGTCTAGTCTAGTCATCTCTGCTACTGTGTTTGTAAAAACTATGTACTGTACACATGTTTAAGTAAATAAATATATCTTCTTATCTTAGTACTGGTCATGTACCAATTCCTGAAACTTGTATTAATTTTGCTGCCCTTCTGTGTAAACTTAAAAATCGATTCTCTCTCTACTGTCTGTATCAAAATCATAAAATTAATATTCCTGAAAGGGATAATTCTATGATCAAAATAGTATACTTACTTATGCATTGGAGTTATTCCTCGCGCGAAGTCAGCATTTATTTAATTTTATGAAGTAAAGCTTGTCCAAGTAGAAATGGCGCGCCGCCCCACTACTTTTAATTAAAGTCTATGGCGAGTACAAATATTAATAACGACACTGTACTGTGATCTGTGTACGAGTGTCGACTGCTCCGCGAATTAAGATCCTACGCTTAAGTCATTCGACGACTAGTTTGGGTCGTCATTTCAGTTTAGACAAGCTCCCTGAATGATTATGCTAACTAAACTTTACTAGCGGAATTGAAGCTATAAATGAAACATCACATAATATTGGAACGCTACAGATAGGTAGGCACGTAACTGACGAGAAAATACAGCTCCTCCAATTCAAATTAAGTAATTGTTATTATTTGGGGCAGGCAGTTGAAGCAATTGGTTTTCTTCGCTATCGCAGCTTTATAGCTTTTCTTGAAATCCGAGTGCGGACGTACACCAAGGCACTATAGATATAAGTGCAAAGGTTTGTACCTACGTAGTACTTACCTCGTGAATCACAACGACCGCAAGGGAACCAAAAGGCTGAAGAAGAAGACGATACGCGCGCCATCTTCTGCCTTGCTTGAGCATAAGCTGCTTCTTTCTTTATCGAACCATTAAACTAATTACCGAGACATCGGGTAAAACTGATGCATTTTATTGGGAAACGAAATAAAAGTAGAAAGTACTAATTAAATTTTAATGATAGGAAAATAATGCAATAAAAATACTAATGTATAGAAAATTTCTAAGTAATAATTTTACAAATAACACCATGTCAACACTCTTTGTGAAAAATAAATTGAGTCAATTTCAGTGCAAAGGTACGGGAATG